>BLKR01012568.1:0-18249 GCA_011170035.1 Teleogryllus occipitalis
ATACAAAAATATAAACATTAAAATTACATCAATATTATTACATTACGAAGTAAGAGATAACATTATTTTAATACCTTTAACTATTGTGTAAAACACCTATTTCAATACAAAATTTTATAATATTTCTTTGGTATGTATTATCACTTAGAATAGAACAAAAACATTCTGTATCAAAAAATTGATGAATATATCAAATATATTGAAATAAACTAAATATACTCAAACTCGGTCGAGGAACCTGAAAAGCAAATATCTTTCTATCTTGCTACTTCATTGCTAGAATTGGCTCAATGAAAAATCATATATTCATTTCACAAAAACATGGAAATTTATTAAACAATTTAAAACAATTTTGGTATTGTATAACTTTACCCAATATAAAATTAAACGTTTGTCATGACCGTTCCAACCTTATGTCTTCGCGCGCTTTTGGACCATCTTTATCCACCTCCGACGCCGCCGTCCTCAGGTCCAGACACCATCTTCTCTCTTCTTCTCTCGGAAGCACACTTCAATCACCGTTCATCAGATCAATAAACTATTTGCTGCTAACATTCCAGTCCAATCACTGACAACTTCAAGCCCTCAATGTCCCTCCAACTCGTTCACATGAAATATTTTAAGCTCCACTGCCACACTTAGAGTTCCAATTTTGATGTTTTCTCAACATCCATTCCCTAGTAGATGCTTACAAGTTCCCAAAGAAAAAAAATCCTAACATTAATTGGAGCACGATCCGTTCACGAGCACGGCATCAGTCAGAATGAATGTCTCTCGTATTCTTTCAGCCCTGCAAAGCTCGGTTCATAATTTCGATTGTTTATTTGCAGATAACATTTGATGTACTTTCGTACCTAGCCAATCTCTAAATTTCTTGCAAAACGAACTAGCCGTCTTCACGACTGTCACTGCTTTTTCGGCCAATCCCAGAATTCTATATAGAATTAACTAGCCGTCTCCGCGATTATCACTGCATGAATATGTTGACCTTGACGACGGCTATTATTACATTACGAAGTAAGAGATAACATTATTTTAATACCTTTAACTATTGTGTAAAACACCTATTTCAATACAAAATTTTATAATATTTCTTTGGTATGTATTATCACTTAGAATAGAACAAAAACATTCTGTATCAAAAAATTGATGAATATATCAAATATATTGAAATAACGATATATATATATTATATATATATATATATATATATATATATATATATATATATATATATATATATATATATCAAATTATTAAATAAATAGTGGTATGACGGAATTGTATTGAAGACATTCCTGGAGGATGTGATTAATGTTCAACGGGAATTGGAAGTGGAACATACAGTAGGGTATGTTATCTCATTGTTGTTACTTTCTGAGTTTCAATCTGTAGTTGTTCCTGACAATCACATTTAGAAATAGTCTGTGAATAATTATTTTTTCGTAACTGTACATGACATTTATATTTTCCAGCAACTGCCCTAGTGCAGTTATATGCGACACTTGAGAATTCTTGTCTTCACCTTGTTGAGGTTTCACTCAGGATTCGATCAAATATCGTGTCCATTAACTCCTTGCAGTTTTGTAGAACGAACGTAGAGCGTTTACTTTTGACTCGAACCATTTGACTTGAGCGTTTCTTACCCACTCAAACGATATTAACAGATTTTTTCTAAAAGCCTGAGTTCTTACGCTACTACACAGAACCACAGAACTTTTCTTCTAATATCCTGAGTTCTTATGCTAACTGATTACTTGAAAGGATAATTTCTTCACTCTGAGATCTTTTTTAACATCTTTATGTGATCAATCATTCAGATATTACCAAGTTCTGCAATGCAATATAACTAAAACTGGGATAATGCAAAAGCAGATGAGATCATTTTATGCGAAGCTCTCTCTTACTATTGGTAGGTGTGTCTTAATTTAAAAAAATTTAAAAAATGGTTTTGAATTTGTAAAGCCCTATTATTTATTGGGATGCTACAGTATTTAAAGATTTTGTTTTTAATATGTAAGTTTATTGAAAAGTGCATCTATGTTGATCGTAGTGGTCAGTTAATTGACCTCCATTTCAATAAGCAAAGCCTACCAAACTCAAATAACGAAAAGTTGACTCTTAACTACAACGCTATTCATAACTTATTGCAGGTGATCAATAAATTAACCACTATCCTATAAAGGGACAAGGCAGCTGGTGAATAAACTAACCACTATCCCATAAAGGAACAATTGTCTTTAGGTAAATAGAATGAAACAGAAACATGGAAATTAAGAGAGATGAAGGGCGTTTTAAATGATACATCTCTTATACTGCTAAATAGTAAGTGTCTAGACATACAATTCACCAGTCACACGGCATGAAGGGTCATCTGAAGCCATATACTTTTTCAGGCGCACGTGGATGTGGCGTGTAATCTCTGCGTTGCACAGCCGGGTCCATTCCCACAGGATACAGCGATTGCAGGGCGCGCACGCAGCGACGAGACCGGACCGTAGCACCGGCCAAGTGCCCAAGTGCCCGCAGGCGGCGGAAGAACTGTAGGGCAGGGGGTCAAGAGGCAGCTTACAGCAGTCGGGCGGGAAGCCGAATGCCGCACAGCACGTACCGATGTAAAAATGGGATGCAATACTGGCAATCTGGAAAGTGCATACATGTATTGCTGAATCTCAAACTTAGGATTGCCGAAGGCAATGTAAAGTTTAAGTAACTAGTGGTGCTGCCAAAGCACATACTTTCTCGCATTGTTTGTAAATGCTACGCAATATTATACCATACTATATAAACCACTACAATACCATATAAACCAGCAAAACATTTTTCCGCTCCGAGACCATATCTCAGTTCCTTAGAGTAAACTTGCCGGCTCTCATATCACGTCTCCGCATATGGATCAATCTCGGGCAGAGGCATAAAAATGTTAGCACATCAGCGGCCAAAATTGCGCCGTACTTTGAAACCTATCATTATAAAAAATCCTTGTCGCTAATTAATAGCAAAGAACATGCATTTTAAACGTCCCGCGTCGGACTTACAATATTTTCTCTCCAAAAACGGCGCGTTTGCTTCCAGAGGGAAAGACAAAAACATATTTTGCGGGAATCTCTTTGGAAGGACAAACAGTTGAGGAGTTGAAGTTTTCATAGACTCTCGCAAGATCGCGCCAGACACTGGAGACACTGTAGAGTGTCAACATCCCGAAAATTAAAAGTCCTCCAAATGAAGGCGCGATAGAATAGCATTATTTAAAAAGAAAGTGGCCGAACACAGTTTTGCGGTTACTCGCCTCGCCTCGCGCGAGTAAAACACCGTTAAGATGCACGTATATATGCTACCGACTATTAATTTAATTATGTAGGGTTGGTATTGCGACCTCAGCTGAGAAGTTTTTGCGCGCAAACGCGTTCCCATTGACGAAATTTCGAAGAAATACAACGACCATATGACGCCACGAGGGGTAATTGTTGAATCTTGCAGCCGTGCATATACACAAAAGATAGCCTCGTCAGTAAAAATCCGTTGTAATTCACATCTGGGCGGCATTGAAGAAATTTAATTTGACTAGTGGTAGCAGTGGGTGTTTTGAGCGCGTAAGACGCGATAACAAGCTGAAATAGTATGTCGCACGAATGAAAACAAAACAATCTTCTGTTCCTCTAAGGAAACATTGACAAGGTAAAATTGACAAACTTCTTCCATCATCAATATTTATCACACTGAGATAAACTAATAGTTCTCGAATATAGTAGTAATTCTCTCTAATAGTTATCGTCTTTCAGCATTTTCCCAAGTGGCAAGCTAGGAAGTGGGTAACCACGCTTTGCGTGCAACCCAATCCATCATTCTGTTGCTGTCCCAAACAATGTACTCAAGCTATTTTGTAGCGTCAACAAGGTAAATGCCTAATTCACACAAAACAACAACAATCAAAATATCAGTTAGAAACTCCCAGTCTCCAGTTCGTTCTGCTCAATGGGGAAATATACATTTGGGAGAAAATCGGCTGAACAGTTTAGGAGCTACAGTTGTCCACAGATGGACTGACAGCTGTTAGGTTGATGGGTTTATTGATTGATTGATAGTTATTCCGGGCGCGAAAACTCCTTAGGTCATTAGTCCATCAAATGTGTAGTACATGCTTTTGCTCGAGAGGAAGTGGAGATGGTTAAATCAAGCGCCGCCCTACCGTCGCGACGCGTCGGCTAGTGGGATTTTCCCCAATCAGGTGCCTCCAACTAGGGGAGTATCCTCCTAGCCGGAACAAGCTATGAGCTCCCGACTCCTCAAAACGTTCATGAGATGAGACTGTGATACCGTGGTAAACATTTCATATAATTTCGAGTTGTAGTTTCGAAGTTTAAAAATGTTTATGGAATTAATTTGAAGACTTCGAACATTTGCATTGGCGAACAATATCATATAGACTTATGAATACGGGAGACTGTCATGGAGTGCACATTCATTGCTGGATGTTTATGATTTCGTATTTGCATGGTGGAATGTGGACAGCAGTGGCAGCCAATCGTCGTGCAGCAAAAAGGGAAGTTTAAACACATTATGTTTTTGTTTTCTATCATAAAATTTATAACAAGGCCAAGACTGTTAGTTTTAAGCTCCTAGAGAAAAGACACGGCCGTTTTTCAAATTATTCAAACTCGTAGAGTGCACTCAACATTCACTCGAGGGAATGTTGGTAACATTTAATTGTGTGAATCTTGGAAGCAAAGATGTATTATTAAATATTAGATTGTAGTTCATTTTTCAAAGGGTATCTTATGTGTTTTTTATGTATGCACATATGTTTTGATGTCATAAGCGAGGCAGAATTCGCTTCATACTATTTGTCAAAAAGAGCAAGGAATAAACAAACCCGGTATTCTTATACAGTTTAATGACTGAGATTCCATGGAGTTATTATTATTAGATAGCAACAATCTAAATGATAGAGAATAATTAAAATATATACATTTTCCTGAAGTAAAGGTAATATTAATCGCGATTTCCTGTAAAGGATCGATTTCGCGCACTCACAATCTATAAATTCGTTGAAATGGTATTTCAGAACCCGTATTAGGAAGGCAAAGATTTAGATGTTATAAAAGTAATTTTATTTGTATTTTTAAAAAAGGGAGAAAAGGGTTGTGTGTACAAATATAGAAACCATGTCAGCTGACGCCCAAGCGTGAAGGGCGAAAACAATAATGTTATTATTGTATTTTGGGAAGACGTAATAGATAGCCATCTTGGGGTGGTAGTATTTCGCTTGGACAAATTGAATAATAAAACTTTTGTAAATATGGAAATCAGGAGTGGGAAAGTGTGGGTATGACGTAGGAAAAATTCGCCAGAAACTATTTCGACTCCCAGCGGCGATGGGGAAATAAGGCTGGGAATGTCTCGCCACCGGAACCGGAATGCAACGTCACCTTACACGTGGGGAGGAGGTCGCGGAAGACGTGGCTACACGACGTCCGGGGGCCAAGTCAGCCAGTCAGAAGGGAGATGACAAAATCCGGAGATGCAATAATGTTACAATTGTTTGCAGAATTTAAGCGATATAATGCCGAGTTGCGAAAAGGAATTAGGGATAAGCCGCCAAAACTGAACGATCTAATACCGAATTAATTAGTAAATGGAGCAATATATTTGTAAGAAATAAAACGATACAATGGCGAAATAATTAGTAAAAGTGGGGCAATCCAATGTCGAATTAACTATGAAAGTAAACCAAACAGTTACGGATACCAAAAAACTTTTTAAATCTTGATAGCTGATATTTATAGTTTTTGGATGCTGAATCCGTATCTGATCTCTTATTGTTTCCATCACCCACAGTTTTACTCACAATTTGATCTATTAAGATATGGAAAGTATACTATGTATGAAATAAATATGAAAAATAAACGAATTTTAAAATACCAACAGAACCTTATTTGAACAATAATGGCTTTATATTCTTAACATTACAACAAGGCTTTACGTATCCATTGACATTACATGTTATTGGTTTCTATTCTTTAAAGACCCTGATATATCTCTTCCCCCTATGGGCCATTTGTTGTCTCTCTCAGAGAAGGGACCAATAGTATTCTCCCATAATGTTGGTGTTCCAGAGTCCCTGACAACGTTTTTCTAGCACTTTCAGATCTTGATGAAAAAGTGTACCTTGCTCTTCCCTTACATCACCTAAATTGTCCGAAAAGAATTATATATGACTGTTTAAAACGTCAACCTTGAGGCTCATTAAACATCCCAATTTCTTAAAACATTCAGCATATTGGCAACAATTGCTTGATAGTCTGGGTCTTTTTTGTTACATAGAAACGTATTTACAACGTGTTTGAATGAAATCCACGCTTCTTTTTCGTTTACCGTCATATGTAATTGAAATTGGGGATCAAACATATTTTTTCTAATATCAGCCTGAACTGATACCCCCTTTTAATTTTTCTTCAGACAATTGGGGAAATTTTTCACGAAGATATTTGAAGCACTGTCTATCTTTAGGTAACGTCTTCACAAATTGTTTCATGAGGCCTAATTTTAGGTGCAATGGAGACAGCAGAATATAGTGTTGTTTTACCAGATGTTCCTGTAGAATATTCTTTTCTCCTGGCTTTAAAGAATTTCTTACTGGATAATTTTTTCTACACCAATGCTGATATCGTGCCTTACTATCCCATTCATATAGTAAAAATGAGAATTAAGTAAAGCCACTTTGCTTGTCAAGAAGTATGTATGTTTTTTTAAGTCATCACATATCCATCCATGAGCGGAGTGGTTAATTGTTTCTAAAACTACACTGAGGTTTTCGTAACTTTCCTTCATGTCTACTGAATATGAACTGAAAGTAACGCTAGGTGTTACTATTGTTCATTAGAACTGCTTTAAAACTAGCTCTAGAGCATTCAATAAACATCCACCATTTTTACTTTCTCGTATTCGTACTGCGGCGCATTGCGTTTCTGATTACTTATACGTTTGAATTGCGCTGTCACCATGGCCGTAGCCTGGCGAATCGTTCCGAACGGGTCATCTAGATGGGGGAACGAGACATCAGCGTCGGTCAGGCTGTCAGAGAAGAGAGAAGGGACGCCACGTTCGGCGGTGGCAGAGGCGAGTGAGGACACGACAGGCGGAAATCGGGAAGCATCGATGGTAAAATGGTAATTGGAGCGAGTGAAAACATCAGTAGGACAGTCACGAAGTGCGAAAAATTATGTGGAAAAGAGAGACAGTGCAGAGGGACATATTTGGCGACACGTGGTCGTATGAAATCAAAGCTAATGAGGTGTATGTTGTGTGACACAGGTGCGAAACAATATCAGGGCTATATCAACAAACCGAAGGTCCGTGGAGTGACGAACTATTATTTCGTAGACAATATCCCACACTCGTACAATTGACAGGGCGAATGGTCACCTAGTAATATAGTGAACTACCAATTAATGTACGGGACGTGAACAACCGAAGTGAGAATTAATGGTGCGTTCTCAATGCCAAACAATCCAACGGGTTGAAGAGAGGAAGTAACAGCGAGGCGAGTGTTAGCCCGAAGGAAAGTTCTGCAGCCACGTGTGTGAAGCTCATAGCGGCGTTCCGGTGTACTCAAATTTGTTTTTTGCACTTTTCCAGGATCCTACATTTTGACAGTCTTTAATGTCCCTTTTTGCTATTGGTAACAGCTTTTTCTTCAATTGCCTACCGAGACGCTAGGTGTTGAAAAGCTGTTGGAAGTTTACCATACGGCATCGGCATCAGTTGTAGGAATTGCACTAGATTTGAATTTTGCACAAGATGTTGCTGAAGCCCGTGAACACTGTTTTGCCTTAAAAGGCGACTGAATCACTGATTCAAAGCAAAATTCCCTAAAATCACTGGTTGAAGAAGTAAGCAGTTTGATAGAACCTGCGCTCAGCTGCTCTGTCAGGGCTGCCACTCGCTAACATTGTCACAACCTCTCCTTCACTGACCGCGAATACAACACAGTTCGAAGCTATTGCTTGTTCGTCAGGATGCGCTGCTGGATGTTAATCGCTCGAGTGCTCGCCAATGGAGGACTCCGACAACTGAAAGCACTGTAATTGGTTGTTGAATACGCGTTACTTGCATTTGCCTTGTTTTTCATCGTCAAAATATTTTCGCTTGTTTTAACATTGAAAGAACTGACGACCTACCCTAATCCAAACGTCGTTTTCAAAACAAACAAGAAAGATGATAGAAAGGAAAGACACTTGCTCAACAACTCATTTCAGAAAACGAGACGAGACGCATGCGAGCGAATACAGAGAATTGCAACAAAATTCTGAGGGGACGGACCCGTTTTGTGAAAACTGCAGGATTAAATACAGTGATAATTAATTTATCGATCAAACAAGGCCACTAGATTCAGTGCCTGGATAAACGAGTTTTATCACAAGGAATGTGTTGGTGGAATAGAAAATATGAAATTGATATGCAGGAAACGAGACTTTGAGAGTAATTTGAACAACACTGACGCTGTTCTTCACATGAGAAACACACCGGTTCATCTGACTCTGGGGGACGAATCGGATAATGGAGAGTCACTTTGTAATATAATTGTTACATTTTCGACACTAGGCTGATTTATCTGTGCTTTATTTGAAGAACAAAATGACTGAGATTACCAGTTTCTATAACAGTTTTCTGTAATTTTGATTGTTCAGCGTTGACTCGGTTATGCCATTCACAGGATTGTATCTAAATATCCACAGCTTCCCTCCTAACATAACAACAATACTCACAATGAGCCCTCAAATTTATTGTAGATTTTTTATATGCGTTTGTCAATTTGAGGTCGGAAAAAATTGTAGCAACAATTAGAACATTAAGTGGTTAAAGATTTATCTGTAACGTACGCCCAGTCGTGGTTGAATGTTGGAATTTTTTAAACAGTTTCTTGCAGCTATTGCCCAAGCGTTATAACTAGACATCGGATGTTTAGGCACTAAAAAATCGTCTTTTAGGCGCCTAAAAAGGCACTGAAAAAGTCAAGAATAAGGAGGAAAAAGGCACTGTCATGTTACATACACAATAAAATGGAAAATTGTAATTTTTGTATATATTATTTTGTAAGCTTAAATGCACAAAACCAGTTCGTATATTTTAATGTAAAACTAGATTTACTGAGATATACAAAATTTCTCTACATTAATTTCTTGCAAAGATCTTAGCGTCCGGCTTGCCGGGTCAATGGGTCACGATATATTATAATCCTTATTACCTTTATAATGGATTATAGGATCCGCTGACTATACAGCGCAGCTGGGAATCTGAAATAGAATGATTCTATATTTCTAGTTCATTACTGTTTGGATTGACTAAATGAAAGATCACTTTCTTTTCTGAAGAACAAAATTTAACAAAGTTTATTGTTACCTATTTAGCAAACAATTTAGTGAATTTAACAAAATGATTTTATGTTGTGCCTTGGATCAAGATATCTTTGAATTTACAGTTTTATACCGCGGTTAACTTATCTATTCTTCGTTGATGTCCCTCGTAGACTTCTCAGTCGAAATATCTTGCGAGCTTGCCGTAGTCCAAAGTCCCAAGAAATCCTCTTCTGCCCCTATCCAAACTGGTCTCAAACTATCAAAATTATCAGTCCCGATTACGTCCTATGACATAGTCCCGAAATCTATAACTCGATTACCACTCCCGACAAAGTCCCAATTTATGCGTCAATATTACTTCCACATGCAATATCTGCAATATCATTTACTGTCCTTAAAATTTCACGATCTGATAACCCGACTCTGACTATCTGCACTACACTCGCTCCCTCTCACGAACCTACGATCAGTTCAGACACGCGATGCCGGTCAGAATGAAATCTTCCTGCATGATTCACCCTCGAAGACTTCGTATTAAACTACCTTCCTCTTTTTTCATAACATTTGACCGTCCTTCTCTCACCCAGCCAATCCATACGTTCGTTATATTTTGGTGTAGCTGACCTTTCGATCGTATAAACTTCTTCGCCCAATCTCAAATTTTCTAGTTTCGGCATCCAGCCACCTCTTAATGCATTTACAAAAAACAAAAACTACATTGTTTATTCACGGTCGTTGCTAAGCCCTTGCTCTCGTGATATTTCCTAATGCATGTAGCACCCTATAGTCTACAAATAAATGTTAGTTTATTTTCATGTGACATATCGATATGTCACAATATACATATTTACAACTCTTCTACATTTTATTTTTAATAGTTTCCATTAACCAGTAATATTTACATATTATCAGTAACTTTTCAAGGATCACAATTTCAAATTTGCGACGACTGGGAGACAAAATCAGTTTGAATGCGGAGAAGGATATCTGAACGATGTGACTGGCATATATTTTAGCAGTCCAACACTAGCAACACTGAAACCTTCTGGGAATTTATATTTATTTCCACTTAAAATTTCGGTTCCCTCGGCGTATTGTCAATCGTCCATGTTCTCAGATCATGGCTAGCATTTGTGAAATAGGGAAACGGGGAAAAATCAGTTGGTACACTTTCAGGAATTCTCTCGTAATTTTAAATTTCAAGACGTGATTTGAAGGTTTCGTAATGAATGGTCACCTTGGATCATCGCCGATTTTCCGATATCTCAGTATTGTATATAAATACAATAAATAAAAGGCAAAAAAATCCTAAAATATGTATTTATGCAAAAAATAGGCATTTATGCTAAAATAAGCAAAAATAAGCATTATAAAATTCCGTCAAATGTCATCATTTGTCATGATTCGTGGACATATATTATCAGCCTTTAAATAAGTTCTCTAGAAAAAAAAGGCATTTCCCTAAACATCCGATGTCTAGTTATAACCATACTTCCTTAAGGCATAGAAACGCCATCTAAAGTTCGTTTCCCAGCATCCTCTTTATGAAGAGTGTAAAGTGTCTGGTGAGATCGAAATGGCAACTTGGCGCTCGCATCTGGGCAGCCGACGCTCCGCCTGAGGATGAACCTCAGCTGCGCTGCCGAGACGGAATGGCTTCTCCGCCGAGCGGTCACTGCGAAACTTCGACCCGAGCGCGCGTCGACGGATCGGCGGAGGGCGCCGGCGGCGGCGGCGGGCGGCTCGCGTCGCGGCGGGAGGGCGGGGCGGAAAGGCACAGCGTAGCGGGACAGTGCACAGTGACCCCACACGGCAGCCAAAACGAGCAGAACATGGTTCGTGAAGGCTCGAAACAAGTATTTAGCCAATAAACTTATTTAATCTTGTACAGCAAGTATACTTACGCAACTTAAAATAAACATCTCCCATTTTTCATCAACGTTCTTGTTTCATGTTTCAGTTCACATTCAATGGTTAGTTTCACGGTGGAAAATGTAGTTTGTATGAAAATTTCTGATGTGCCCTGTTGGTATATAACCATTGTGATTTATCGATGTCTGAAGAGCATCGTACATAGGGCATAAAAATTGCCTTATTTTATAATTAAAGCATCTTAGAATTCCATTTCTCTTGGTTTCTTCCCGCGGGCCTGCTTTGGCCCTTTCGGGACCAGTGTGCCGCGTTGCGCGGGGCGGGTGGCGAGGGGCGCGGGGCGAGGCCATGGGCGAGCCGCGGGGCCGGGGACCGCTGAATGGGCAGCTTGTTGCTGTGCGGCCGGAAGAGCCCCTGGCGAGGAGGCAGGGCCGGGGATGGGGCGGGGCGGGGCGGGGGCGCGGCGGCGGGGGCCGCCTGCCAATCGGCCGAGGGCGACGCCTGCGCGACCGCGCGTTTCCGATATCCGCCGCCCCTCCCCGCCCCGCTCCGCTCCGCCCCAACGCCGTCGCAGTGCAGCCTCTGCCAACGCAGCCGAATCCTCTTCGCGTGGAGTTGCCTGATGTGCTGCTTCGCTTGTTCGCTACGCCGTTGCTCAACTAGACAAGTGTTAACAATAAAAGATTGGACTCAAAGACTTTTTAGTTTGTACGTTCCTCTGTCTTTGAAAGTCCTTCGTTTTTATCAGGCATTTCTACCTAGAACCGAACGATGTTCTTTGTATTTCTAGGCACCTCTGTAACTTTGACTACTATTTAAAATGGACTTATTTCCTATTATACAATTTATCAAGAAAATAATTTAATATTGTATTTTTTCATTTAAAATAGTTGAACTCTTCCTCCATTGAACATTTTCAACATATTTCTTACTTATTATAATACGGATGTCAAACGTTTTACGTAATAATGATTGTTTTTAAAACATTTACAGGAATAGACGAAGCAAATTAGATTAATTAAAAGAATGTTTGAAAATTACATGACATATTTCGAAGTTAACATTCTTTTACAATAATTCAATAATAAATATAAGAGAAAGCAAATTAATCACATACAATATTAAAATAAACAAAACGTACTACTAAAAATTGAAAAACTAGAATATGTTAATAATTAATATAGGAGCCGAATTTAGAATATTTAAAACAGATATTCAGTATATTCAAAGACCCAAGATATGTGTTTGTAATTTCAGTATTTGTTACATTCATTGTAGGAAGTCAGTTGTAATGAAGACCGAAATGTGCTTAACTCGCGAAAATTGAGCTGGAGGGTCTAACATCACAACTAGTTGTACTTTGAAAGTTTGTCTGGTGAATATAATTTAAGAAACTTAATTTAAAGTTGTAGGGATTCTTATTTTTTCACCTTCGCATTACCACCAGATGCATAACAAGTGCTTCCCACCTCTACTTACTGCGCTCATTTAATTAGTGAACTGCACTGCCTTACTTGCTGGTGCACAACATAATTGACTTCTTTATGGTCTCTCAAAGTTTCGAGACGTAACTACCTGTATCTCTTTTTTTCTACATTAAGATAATGCATATTTCATGTGGTTGAGCAAAGAGAATTTATTAAGGCTATTGAAAAGGGTCAAAAGAATAGTTTATTTTCTCGCGATTACGAACGTAAGAAAAGAAAGTATAATCGGGCGCCGGAATACGGCGAAAGTTTTGGAATATATTTGCTATTTTATCCTCTCTACATACAATACGTTAAGCAAAAATGACTGTTTACTCCTTTTTATAAGAAACCATAGACACCCCTTAAATGTTTTACTGCTGGATAGGGAAATATCCCTCAGGGACAATTGGGTGGTCAGAAACAAGCCGAAACTCATAATCTATGTAAAATTAAATTGATACTTCAATAGACAAAACACGACAAGCTTAGAGTGCTTCAGGGAGTAGTTCAGGTTGGGATGCAGTGTGAAGCTATCGTCACGTTTGAAACAACGATTTACAAAGTGCGGAATGTATGCGTGGGTCTGACTAGCACATATTAATTCATAAACAAATATTAAGCATGAGAATGAAATAAATAGAATCACGTTTTCCAATTTTTCATTGCGTTAAATTAGTGTTTCTCTCGCATTAAATTCATTTCAAACTATGCAATGTATTGTTCAATGCTAAACTTTGTACTGATGTGTTTTGAAATTTTTTTTTCAAACTGAAATTTACACTTGAACCATGTATATAACTATAGTTAGTCGAGAAATTATTGCATTTCTAAATTGAAATAATAAAGATCATGTTTATCCATCATATCATATACATTTATAATATTTCATATTAACTATGTGCTTTTAGTTGTATAGATTGTATTGCAGTTATAACACCCAACACATTTCACGAAATGAGAAGTCAAATTAATTAAAAAATTTCACGCAGATGAGACGAATTACGCTTTCACTTTATAAATATTAATTTGTTAAAAACGACACCATCGCAGGTAGGCGTAAATATAGTCCAACAAAACATGACCTGCTTAATAATCGTTAATAACATCACGCTTCAATAAAAATCATGTGTTGTAGGTGCTTAAAACGGCTTTTTGTGATAAAAGACCCCAAGTTATTTTCTCAGACCATCATCTACAAAGAAGAGTCGTTTGGGTTTGAACAATTTTTCAAGGCACGTCAGTTGAAGCGGACATTAGTCCCTTTAGTTTGGTAACACTTTATTCAGGGATGTGGTGGTGTTCCCGCATTAATGATGACATTTGGCGTCGACCTACATGACAGCTTGAAGGGGATTCCCCTCCAGGTATATCCCCCAGCGGGACATCCACCCACCCGGGACAAGCTGTAAGCTCCTGCCTTACCTCCCAATGTGTCGCATGTAAGTGTAAACACACAGTTCAGTGTATATGTGTGTGTGTGTGTGTGTGTGTGTGTGTGTGTGTGAAAGAGAAGAGAACAAAGAAGAGAAATAAAAGATCGTGGGGTACGTCGCCCATTTGTTACAGTACTGCTCCGGCATTCGCCTGGTATTGATTGGAGATCTCGAATCAAAAACTCCCGATGAAAATATCCGCCACTAGAATTCTCCTCCAGTCAGCGGTTGAATTCAACTTAGTAGTTGTTAAGCTAGCGTCAAATATCCGCCACAGTCGGGAGTCGAAACCTAGTACCTCCCAGTCAGCGTCGCTGCAGAGACAGGGGAAATGCCTGCCCCGAGCTAAACCCAGCTGGTCAATTTGTTCAGGACCTTCTATTAAGTTATTGGAGTTCGGCTTATTCCGGTACCCCTTCTTCGGGGGTAAGGGTGGGTGTGCAGTGTATCCAACTGAGTCATACAATATTTGAATTCTATTAAAAAAATCTTCGTTAACCCTTTATTCCTTTCGTAAGTGATGTTTGCCCCCCCCCCATACACCGCCGTGTCTTGCGGGTATCATATTCACTTCCAGCAACCAAATTTTAGAATGGAACCCAATGAACTTTCGAAAATTACACATCGTAGATTTTAAAACATATTAAATAATCTTTATATCAAAACAGGACAAATAAGGCAGGCTTGGAATTACGTAAGTCTTCGAAGAAAATAAAAGTACAAGCAAACGTCACCGTAGATGAAATTTTACACAATAGTGCTACTGAAGAATGTACACAATGCAAAGAGAATATCGTTTATCAAGCACGAAAACACATTTTAAACCATACATCAAACATGATAGATTTGTAATGCGTTATTAACTCAAATGTTCTTAAGAAAATGGTTGCAATTATATTTTATCATTAATGCAAAAACAAAACAACATTGAAATGATTAAGATCAGACTTCTTTTCAGATTATGATATATGACAGAGCACTACCACGATTTTTTTCTTTTTCTTTTAGAGCTCTTGTTTTCATTCCTTTAACTTTGCTGGTGTTTGTAAAACGTCTCATGTCGGTTAGAGCGAATATATATATATATATATATATATATATATATATATATATATATATATATATATATATATATACATACAGAGAGAGAGAGGGGAGAGAGAGAGAGAGAGAGAGAGAGAGAGAGAGAGAGAGAGAGAGAGAGAGAGAGAGAGAGTGATACTGGTTGAATGTAACTTACCGAAATAAATAATAGTCATAATAATGATTGCATATTTCAATGGTGATACTGATATTTGTGTGAACCCACGGAGTTTTCTGGATTCGAGCCAACAGAGTTAAAGGGAAACAGTAAACGAGGCAAGTTTTCTTTAATAAGCGGCCGGCCATATGGCATGTTCCTCCGCAGCCAGACTGCGCATGAGGACGCGTTGCTATTCAGACGATGAGGAGCTCGCCGGCTGCACGCGTGCAGGACCAGCGCGCTCACTGCTCTCCCCCCGCCCCCCACCCCCGCCCCCTCACCCCTCCCGCGCGTGGGACCTGTTGCGCTTGGCTGCCCCGCGCAGCGTGGGCGCGCCGCCCCCCGCCGCACCTGTCGCTCTGTCTGCCGCCGCCCCTTGCGCATGAAGAGTTCGGCTCGCTTTCTCGCCTGCCCTCTCGCCTTGCAACGCTGCTGGCGTCCCACGACCTCCCGCCGTATCTCCCATCCGTTCCTCCGAGTGAGTGTCGATTCCGGGCGCGTCAGCTACTTAGGCCATTAGTCCGGTAAATGTAGTGCTTGTCAAATCCCACACCGATGGCGATGTTCCTCACCAGTTGAAATAAGAGATCCGGCGCCGGCCTACACTTCAGCCAGCGACGCACCGCCCCAGCCGAGGCAATCTATGCTCCTGATGGGCCTCCCGATCTTTGGTAGTGTCTGCATGTACGTTTAAGAATGTGCTTGTGAGTGTGTGGAGAGGGGCGGTAGGGATGAGATAGGAAGTAACGCACATGACCCGTGGCCCATTTGTTATAGTGCTGCTCCGGCATTCGCCTGATATTGTTCCGAGAAACTACGAAGAAATACCGAAGACAGCAGACGGCCGCTAGAATCCTCCAGACTGCGGCTGAATTCGACCAAATTATGCAGCCCAGCAGCCCACCAGATGCAGCAATCGCAGCCCAACCTGTCCCACCGCCACAACAGCCCCTTGGGAATTCAGACTTTCAGCGCCCTCGCTCCACTGGTCCTACCGCGCGCTCCACCTAACGCTCGCTCACACCTCTCCGATTAAACACTTGCTCAACTGCGGCCAGCTGCACCCGCCTCCACAAACCTTCGTCCCAGCCTGCGTTCCCCTACACCTGCCCGGACCGTTGTACTCCAGCCTGCCCTCCGCCACTCGCAAATTCCCACCACGTCAACTCACTTTGGGCTGGGCCGCTCCCGCCGCAGCGCACACACTTCCATCGCCTACGCTCGTTCACACCCCCACCGCACGCTCGCCTGCCAACCGCACGCGGCGCGCGGCGCCCGTCAATATCCGCATTGTGTGTGCGTTCACGCTCAGCCGAGCGCTGGCTCGAGCTGTCAAGGCGGACCGCCTGGTATGCGAGGCTCCCCCTGCCCCGCTCCGCCACGCTCTCTGCCGCCGGCGCGGATGTCGACCGTCTGTCGCCACCAACAACAGCGCCCGACCCCTCGTCCCCGTGGACGCCTGGATTACAATGAGTCTTCAACGGGCAAGGAAGATGCACTGATGTGATGCTACATGTCGGCTGTGAATTGCGTCGTTCGTCTGCAAAAGTATTAACATTTTTCCCATTCCTCCCCACCAAAAATGGAACAATTGTAAGTTCGTTGCCTCTCAAAACCAGTGTCTTTTCCAAGAAGTCTCACAAATATTTAATAAAATTCTGTATATAAAATTTTCTTTAAAACGTCTGTTATTCATCTTGGTTATGACATACTTTTATCAAGGAAAAATAATACTTTTAAGCAATATAAAACAAGCTTCCTGTATTAAAATTTGTATATCCATTTTATATACAGTTATACATCATAGATCGTCTACAAAAGTATTAAAATGGTTTGACCCAAAATACGTTTTACATTTGCTTTTCATTCTATTCAGTTTTGAAACACACCCCTCAAAAACTCTGCGTAATCATTCTAGGTTGTTGTTGCTTGCTGTTTGTGGATTCACAGTTGCCTCAAGGCTTCGAAAGTGCTGCAGCGTATACTTTGATTTACTTAACATGGCGTCTCAAGGTCACGAGCTGGAAGGAGAGGTGCATATTGTCATCCAATCGGTAGCTCCAAACCAAAAATTTAAATCGTAACGAAGCTCCCGATTGGATGACAGTGTCTACCTCTTCGTCCAGCTCGTGGCCTTGAGGCGCCACGTTAAATAAATCGGAGTATAGTGGTTAAAGCTGCAGCTGCAAGCTAGGAGTCTTCGGGTTCGAATTTCACCTCGGGTGTCGATGTTTGCTTTAGAATAACTTAAGTGACATGGCGGGATTGATCTCAACCATCATGAATTCCTTAATAACCCTTCTCTTTCCCAGTGCTTTCCCTGCTCGAAGACGCGTGAATGCGAGTTACGAGTGTAAACACCCGCGTGGCCGCGGAGAAAGCTCCGCAATGGGCTCGCCACGACAGTGTTAAGGCATAGAAGGTGCCCTAAGCAATTAAAAAGGCAGTGGAATGGTCTCGTAACTGAGGACAGGGAGCGTCAGCTCATAATCAATAGGTTAAAGCAGATGTTAAATGGCCAATGATGGTGATGACTTCACGTTCTAGTGAACTCAAAAACTTAATTTTGGGACAGCTCTTCATGGGACGATATATTTTCTACAAATGATATAAATATAATTAATAGATTAGAGAGGTATATTTTTTCTCCCTTTACCGAAGATTACTAGGTGAACTACAATATGGGGTGGAAGGGTTCTTCTACTGTAATGACGTTTTCTCCCAACAAGAAGAGCAACACTCGACTAAGGCTGTAGGAAATCTTCAGGACGAAGAAGAGGCGAGGGAACAGGAAATAGAAGTATGTGGCGGTGGAGTCAGGAACAGCAGAAACGAAGCAGAAGCTTTCGCTTGCAATCTACTGGGGAAGAAGA
>BLKR01012569.1:0-18230 GCA_011170035.1 Teleogryllus occipitalis
TCTTCTTCTTCTTCGGCGGCGGCTCGACTCGTCTTCTTCTTCTTCGGCGGCGGCTCGACTCGTCTTCTTCTTCTTCGGCGGCGGCTCGACTCGTCTTCTTCTTCTTCGGCGGCGGCTCGACTCGTCTTCTTCTTCTTCGGCGGCGGCTCGACTCGTCTTCTTCTTCTTCGGCCGCGGCTCGACTCGTCTTCTTCTTCTTCGGCGGCGGCTCGACTCGTCTTCTTCTTCTTCGGCGGCGGCTCGACTCGTCTTCTTCTTCTTCGGCGGCGGCTCGACTCGTCTTCTTCTTCTTCGGCGGCGGCTCGACTCGTCTTCTTCTTCTTCGGCGGCGGCTCGACTCGTCTTCTTCGGCGGCTCATCCATTCCGCCGTATTTCGCTCCCGTGGCCGCGTCTCTCCGCGCGCACTTGAACCCTGTGTGCCGGGGTGAAGTTGGAAGTCGTTCGCCTCGCGGGGCGGTGGGGGCGTGGCGGGGGCGGGGCGAGCGTATTGATGGCGCTCCGCCCGCGCAGGAGCGAGCGCTTTGTGCCTCGGCGGCCGCCACCGCGCCGCGCCGTCTTGGCTCCTCGCTCTCGCGGCGCCATTAATTTTTAAGGCGCCGATGTGAACTGTGCGTGGGCGGACCGGCTTTTATGAACTCCCAAACTCTCTTCTGCACACGGGATATAATATGAATATTTATGTCCGTTGTGTTGTTCCCCTGTAGTTATGGTATTTCCGTTCGGTTTTGCAGTTTGTTTCACGAGCATATAATTTGGAAACGCATTTCGAGTACTTCGAATGAAAATGAATGTGTTTATTTGTGTTTTCATAGCACGAAATTGCTTATAATACCTCTTAAACATTAAATGTATTGAGTTTTCAATGTACTCCATTAGACCTCTGTTTACTCATCGCTCTGGAAATGTAGGCGTCCTTCTACAGAGCATGAGCAATGAGTTTTATGTGCAAGTGAATATTGAATTATTCAATGAGCTGTTTGTTCTCAATCACTTCGTAATGAGCTTCCTTCAAAAGTTATCAGATGTAGAATCTGGCGATGCCATCTTATGAGCTCTTTTCATAATCTTTTAATACATCCTGAAGAAAAGCTAGAGGTGCTCTGGCAAGATGATAAAATAATTAACGGTCTTGTAATTATTGGCCTTGTCTTAATAGATATACAGTCTTCATTTTGCCCCTCCCACTAATTTTCTAATTGAATGAATCTTATCATGCTCGACGCACAAAGTTAATGTTGATCAACGTTTGTAACTATTCGAAAGAAAGATGCATCCAATAAGGCAAATATCATCAATTATGATTGTGCACTTTCCACAAGCTAATTATAAACCACAGAGCTGCTATCATTAATATTCTGAAAGACTTTCAGAGACCTTTAAACACTTCCGCGCCCACAATAAAGTTTATACGAATTAATGTTTATTTAACTCGCATTAACATTTTTCTCAATCGCAAATTCTACATCAAGGTCAGGGCACAAAGTGAAACAACTACGAATTTATTGAATGAAGGAACTTTTTATTTATTAAGGACTACTTATAGGACTTTATTATTTAAATTTGCCTTTTTAAATGACTAATTCTTTTTGCGTGCGAATAATTGATTTTAATTAATTTTTATTCTGTGGAAACAGCAATGTCTCACCGTGACTGGCCTGAAACACGGCTTCTGTGCTGCGCTTCAGAGCTCCTGAAAACTCGTTCAGGAACGTGCTCATGAAAATTGTTCTTCACCACGGTTTCGGCAGGTATTAAATGTATACTAAAGTCTGTGCTCACAATAAAATGGAATAAAAATACGCGTGCAACAGCTTTGTGAACATTTCAGCCAGATTCGCGTGTCATACCAATTTCATTGTCGCAATTAGCACTTTGTGTGATTGTAACTTGTTCTCATTGTGTGTGAAGACGGATGGTGGCAGATGTATTTCAAAATACGAGCATAAAAGGAAGGTGGAAGAGTTTCTCAGGTTGCTACTTTCTGACGCCTTGTTTTGTGCAGTCGGCAAGACGTATTAGTATTGGTTAACATCCCTCCGATGATCAGAAGAACGGAACCAAAATTCGGTACCCTGCATCGTATTCTGGCCGAGAGCTCTCCCTTTTTGCCAGGAGGGGAAGAGGAAGAAATTTTTGCTGCTGCGATCCTATCTGAATTTACGTTTGTGTCATTTTGAATTATAGTTATCATACCCTTATAACATGAATAGGTAGCAAAGATTCTTTTTCAATATGTTGAAACTACAATCCTAGTTGCTGATGCTTCTCGATTAAGACGGAGAACTTGATTGACATTTGACGCCGTGATATTTCCAGAGAAGCTCTCGGTCATGGCTAGCTTGATGTGGACCTTCTTAACTCAGTTGCCTGTCTTGTAGAAGGTCAACCGTCAACTTTTATCGCAGTCTAGCTTTTCCAGCACGCATTGGAGCGAAGACATAAACAGAAAAGAGGTTTGAAATAAAACACAGTAGGTGTCTGGGTCATGGGTTCTGCGAAGCCCCGACTTCTGGTGTTTTTATGTGTGTTCTAAGTAAGTCAAAAAAATAAATTCCTCGTTTATGTTAGTGAACAAAATGAAGGTCATTATTGATTAAAGTTCCATGGAATAGCACCGTGGGTAACGTCGCGCCACAACAGCAAATTCGGCGTGGTTTAATTGCGCGTGGAAAAATTGTTTTCTCCAAGCACATTAATTTTTCCAAGCGAGAATAAATTTAAAATTGACAAATATATTGATTAGGAAAGCATACATATTGAAAACCGTACCAGAGAGATTTCATCAGAGCCCCCGAAAACACGGCAGTTAATGCAACGACTTTTGTTGATTAGGCAAATCCACTTTATATTTCAACCATAGGAAAATTTGTCTTGTTTATATTTAAGGCTGCAAAAGTGGAGGAACTGCCTTTTTTCATCAGAACATATTTGCTCATACCATTATTACAGTAAACTAATTTATTTTAATTAAAGTAACATGAATCGGAATCGCTTGAAGGAAGGAAACATTTCAAACATTCTGCTTTGAATATTCATAATATTCAATAAAATTCAACAACCCTTCCCTGAAACAGTTTTAGGGAGAGCCCTCTCGGTTTCACTTTCCGAATCCTTGCGGAACCCCTGAGCTCGAAAGGGAACGCTGGGCGAGTGGCTCGTTGGAGTCGGTGCGTGCGGGGTCCCGTGACTGCCTGCTGCCGAGCGGAGCCGCACGCGTGCCCGCGCGTGCGCGTCAGCAGCGACGGCGGCGGCGGCGGCGGCGTTGGTTTCCTGCGGTGCCCACGGCCGATGAGCTCATCGCGTCGCCGCCGCTGCCGCCTGTGACACAGGTGCGCTGGAACTCAGCCAGCCGCAGCCAACGCAGGGCGGGCAGGGGCGCTGCTGCTACTGCCGCCTCCTGGGTGGTGCCCAGAGGGGAGGGGCGCGGGGGACATGGCCCCCCGTCCCTTGAATATTGTTGTTTTATTGTTGTTTTTGTAATTTTACTCAAATACAGAAATTAATGAAACAGATATTTACCATCATAAATTAATAAACCACTTAAAAGGGTATACGCCTCTGACCGGGAGGTCCTAGTTTCGAGTCCTGACGGTGGCAGGATTTTCGACACTAGTTTTTCAACTAGATCGAATTTAGTCGCTGTCCAGAGGAGAATTCTTGCAGCTGGCTGCTCTGATCGGTAGTTTCCCGCGGTTTCTCCGATCAACACCAGGCGAATGCCGGAACAGTACCCTAACAAACGGGCCACGGACCGCGCGCTGTTTCCTTCCTCTTGCTTGTCCTATCCTCTCCCCTTACGCACACGCAAACTTACACCAACATGTATTACATAACCACATATTCCGGGAGACCGGTCGGGAGCTTAGAGCTTGACTCGGCTAGGGCGGTGCCCCGCTGGTGGGAGAGTCCTGGTTACGGGGAAACCCCGCTAGCCGACGGTAAGTCGGCGCCGGATCTCGCCATACGGCGGGGGAGGATCACCACCATCTCCCGAGGGAAAACACGCACTACACTTACGGGACTAATGACCTCTTGACGCGCCCGGAATCACCTACCAACTAGGGTATATCCATATGCCACGCACGTGAGAACATATACGCACGTACATACACACTTGCACGCGCACACATAATTAACAAAAAACATATGCTGTTACCAAATATAGATCGCGTACGATCCAAATGAGCATTCGTATAATATCTGAGTGGACAGCATTTCAATAAAAAAGTCGCATTATGATTTCTATTTTTCCTTCAAGGATTTTATGTGTGTGTGTGTGTGTGGGGGGGTAAATTTCTCCTCTTCTCCATGGAATACTTTCTGAATTCGCCTTTTGTGGAGCTTCGGTGGTTCCTGTGGAGATGAAGAAAACTGAAGGTACCACGCGGAGCACACACTTTTCTGGACAAGTGGATCACTAAAAAAAGCAACAACTGTCGTACATTTGAGGGCCATGTACAGACTAAAACGAGAATGAAGCGGATAGACTAGTGAAAGAAGTTCAGTTCCATTTTAAATGAGATAGTCTGTCATGTCATTCTGGGTTCAAGTGAAATATATACAGCGTTGGTTTGAAGTCCGGTTAAAGGAACTCAAATGTATAAAGGAATCATATATTTATCCTTCTCTTTACATAGCCTTATTTTCACATGGAAACATATGCTATTATTAATCTTCTTCAGTTGTTGAATGATCTTGGAAAGTACAGTTAACAATGATGTCAATTAGCTTTTTCCTATTCTGCACGAGCTTTTCCAGATTGTTTACATTGAATTTACTTTACACATTTTATACGTCATAAATCGCTTTTGTATAAATGTTCGTGTTAATTTATGCTTAGTTAAAACATTCATATCAAAAATAGAATTACAAAAATAAGTTTATATTAAGACATTTTTAGTGCCAATTTTCAAAACATGAACGGAGAAGAACAAAGGGGTGACTGGTAGTTCGAAAGAAATTGGCACCGTTCACCGCCTGTCTTGAAGAATGATCGTCTTACAAATTTATTTCAGTCTTGGAAGTGAATACGTTTGTGAACTTTTCAGTTCTAGCATCTGTCATTACTGCGTTGTCCATTACCGCTTCTTTTGAGACAAAGGACTAGGGTACACTCTTTGTTAGTGGTGATGCAGATGTAGTGGTTCGGGGCTACGTTTTGATCAACCCTTTGACTGGGTCTTTGTAACCAGAATTATTATAAAGGTTGACTTATTTTCCTGATGAACTAAAAGTATTTTTGTTCGTAGTTCGTCTCGCTCCATTTTAAGGGGTTTTGCGTGGTTATTTCTGACCGGAATCAGGAACGTTGCAACTCCATAAAGACGGTCCGGACATAAACCCTCCAAATTTCAAGAAAGGTGAATAAGAATTTGTTCTGTTTTAACGAGAAATGGTTCAGCGTTTCCGATGTAACGTTCTTTTCAGAATTTGTTGAAGTTATGCGCTATATCAAATTTTTTGCTTCTTTAGCTAATTCAGTATTTTGGATGGATAATCTCAATCCCTTTTTGGTACAATACTGAAGTATGAATGCTGGCAAGCAGAAATTTTAAGGATATAGCTATATCAAGTGAAAGTTTTTTTGGTAAGTAGGATAGTAACTTTTCTTAACAGGAAATTAAATGAAGGAAAAGAATGACATTGTGAAAGTAAAATAAATTAAGATAAATTCTTAAGAGAAATGTATCTATTACATTTGTAAACGAATACAGAAGGCCTTAAATATATTTTGATTCCGAGATAACTTTTCAAAAATTTAAAACGAGAGATTTCAGGGAATCAGACTTCAGATACACATTTAATGTTGTATAATTGCATAAAAGTTATCCAGACATCTATCACCGACTTACAATTTAAAACCAGTAAATAAATGCATGCATCTACAATTATCTGCATGGAAATAATGAATTCGTTTCGAAGGATTTCTCTCGTTCGCCTGGTAAAATCGTTGAGCACCTTCGCAACGGGAGAATTTATTGACATGCCTCCCTCTGTCGACTCCCGAAATGTACATGCGAAGCTAGCTATCGGCATTCAATTCACCAGCCCTCCGTCCGCCGTTCTCCCCCTTCCCCCTTCTCCCCTTCACCCTTCTCCCCTTCTGCCCTTCCCTCTTTCCCCCTTCCCCCCTACCGGTGCGGCGCCATCGACACCTTCGCCATCTGCAAATCGCATTTGCCGCCTACGCTGTCCCGCCGCCGCCGGTGCTGCTCCGGGAGCAGGGGAGCGACTGCGGTGATGGTGAGCGGTAATTAGAGCCTCGAGGGTGAAAGCGGCTTGTGCGTCGGCAGGGGAGGGAAACGCGAAGCAGATTCTTTTTCGGCTCCGGAAATGTTTGATTCATTATACAATTCTCTCGCGCTTCTGCTTGTAGGTGTGCGAAAGTTACATCTGACTTCATTTACCCAACTAATGGCCTGCAGCTGCAACAGTGTTGCTGTACAGAACCACACAAAATGATTTTCCAAAAAGTAGCACGTCCAATGCTAAAAAACAAATTAAAAACGAAAAAAAACAATGCAGCAAATTAAAATAGTTAAGAAAAAAGTATTTACGTGCGCTATAATAACACAGTACAGAATATACACAGTAGAACAGTGCTTTGCATACCAAGAATATAAAAGCAGTTGACGTTCAATAACGCAATAGGTAAATAGCAAATCTTTAATAGCGGGCGGCCTCTTCGTTGTAACATTGCTGTCGCATGGCGCCAGTTGTGTCGTAAGAAGTGACGTATTGAATTTGATAATTCCGTTGGTACGCGCAGTATTAATTTTTTTTTTAATTTTACGGAGTTCCTAGGAACGGTATCTAGTGAAACCATAGTCACCTCTCATATGGCCTAAGGAAGCAGAGATTTGCGTCAGTTTATGCCTATGTTCGAAGTAGGTAATGCACTCATACACTGGTGGGAATCAGATCAAAAGCTACTCATCAAAATAATAATAATAATGATAATAATGATAATAATAATAATAATAATAATAATAATAATAATAATAATAATAATAATAATAATAATAATAATAATAATAATAATAATAATAATAATAATAATAATAATAATATTTTTTTAATTTTCTGCCAGATGTACAGCCCAGTTGAAATCTTGGACTAACCGCGAACTAGCTTCGCTGCCAGTATATTTCGCACGACAGAATTCTTGCATAGGAATGTTCCATTGCACCGAGACGTTACAATGAACGAAATTGTGCAATTAATATCACAATGGTATAGAGCATGCATGTCAAACTCATGTCCGCACAGGCTACTTGCCTGCCTGGGAAGCCCGGCGATCCTGTGTGAATGGGAACTTCCCCTGTCGTCGCTCTCATTTCCCCTCCAAATATAGAAAGGGGTGTACAAGCGCAAGCTGCAGTAAGGATGCCAAGAACAAAGGACGCTCAAAGTATCACGATGAACGGTTGCTTCATTTGAAAACATGTTTGCCTGATATTTTCTATCAAACAAACGAAATTTGAATTATGTTTATGTACTAGACTACTTATTATTTTAAGTTAATTTTTTTTAACATTTTTTGGACAGGCTAAGGGTCAGAAATATAATTTTGAATGGCGAATTCTTTGTTTTTGTTTTGTGTCATGTTTTATAAAATCATTATTTGTTGTATACAGGAATTTTGTGAAATCAGTTAACAAGTGACTCCGATGAGCAGACAACTTTTTTAACAGGCACGAATCTTCCTCTTAAACCTCTTAATTTGAACTAGGCAGTTAATGCAAGGATTGCAGTTCTTAAAGTTAACGCGATTACGAACTCAGGATCCTTTCTATTCAAAATATTTAATTTTATTCTCAATTTTGAACGATGTCGGGTATTGCATTTCAATGGATTGTTTCTTTGCTTAAGTAGATGAGATAGGAATCGCTTTTGGAGCAATGACAACTGTCAACTGTCATTTCACAAAGACTTGTCACGGGCCAGATGCCCACTCCGGAGCAATTTGTGCAACCCTTAATCTCGCAACTCTGGATGAATGCTCTCGAATTCTAGTTAGCTAATTACATTGTCCGCGACTTTAACATGTCTGATAGAGAGTAATACGATCGTGTAAAATATGAGAGATCTATCAAATTTAGAAACAATTGAATTTGTCAATGCCATTGGTACCCGACGTTGCAATACTATTTTCAACCATAAAAGTAAAACGTTCATGTAACTTTTCTTTCCCGAGATCTTACGTTAATAACTAATCGAATGAGACACTTCATAGTCTCGACGTTCTGTGATTCTCTCACAAGTTTTTCCTCATTACCTCTAATTTATAGAGATAATAATGTCAATGATCCTTCAGTATAAAAAAATGTATTGCGTATTTCTTATTGAAAATGTGTTTAATTAAGATGGTTATGCTTGTGTTAATTATTCAATATATTATATTTCATGTACTAATCGTGTTAATTTTGAAAACTTTTCTTTGATTCTTTCACGTACTATTTCATTCACAAGGGAAATTTTACACTGATTTTGTGTAAATATGAAGCCTATTAGTGGATTTTTTTTTTTTTCAGAATACTCTGGGTAGAACATACAAGGTGAAAGGCTACTTATTCAGTTTTACCTAGATTTTAATTCATCAACCCTCCCCCTCTTGTGTAAAGTCTGTGGAGGCCGCTGCAAGGATGGTTGGGGTTGGGGATGGGGGCGACGAAGGCGACGGAAAGGTTTCCGCGTGGCGGTCATCCCCAGGAGATGGCGCGGAATTCGGTTAGTCTGGCAAACGGCAGATTGGGCCGCGATGAAATTAAATACGAGCTGACTGAGGAACTCGAATCTTCAATTTCCCATTCGTCCGTGCTCGGGTGTCGCGCCCTTAATTTGACTCCGGCCCGAACGGTTTCCACTTCGCCTGCCAGCGGCTTATCTCACGGCTGCGAATTAGATTCTCTGCTGTAGATCTGACGCACTCCTTTTAAGTTAGTGGAGAAGGAATTAAAGGAGCTAGTAAAAGTTGGTGTGTATTTGCTGCGTTGCGTACCAAAGCGATGGGAAATCTGTTTTGTTGTTATCTTATTTACGTAATATCATGATAGTGCAATAAGTTATGTACGAAATAAGAGTTTCGCATCACTTTTGTGGATCTGCGCATGCGCTGAAGTTTGAGATTTCAGTCGGTTGCTATACGTAATGCCGAGCAAAAACTCCGTAGTAAACGAGACCGTTATTACTAATCGAATATTACAATAATACGCCACGATATAAATATTTTTTTGTACAACGTTGTATCGACTTTGTAAAAATTCCAATGTTGAAATTTGTTCAATGTTTAACATGTTAAATTTCCTTTAAAGTCTATTTCTTCTGCAAAATATGACTGTGTTAATAGGTCTAGTAATTCTTATTACGTACGATCCTGATGTCAATTTCGTTTGATTTGAGACAATCAAGGTGAATAAAATATTGTTTGCAGCGGCCTCTTCTTAGAATCGATTAAATTTTTGCATTTCCATTTATGTATGACCCGTTTCTTCGTATTTATTTATGAGTATTTCATGGAATGTTATGATCAGTTTTTAGGAATCTCTTCATTACATTCTACCAAAAAACCTTGCGGATACGATCTGATTCAATTTTGAAAAATTAATAGCTGTTAAAAATACCAAATAACCGGACATTTTTTGAAAGCGTTATTTACTTAAGTTTTTGATGTTAGAAAATTTTTATTAATTCTTTTGTTGCAATATCAGTTTTTGCCATTATGATGGAAGGAATGAGAATCCGTGCATTTCCAAGCATTAGATAAGTGTTTAAGTTAAAGGAAAATTGTAAAAGAAGTTACCTATTGTTTTACTGTGTGCTTAAGATGTACCAAAATCTGGTTGAAAATGTTCGTAATTTGAACAATGGATATTAAATTTCATTCGATGCTCTATTCAACTAAAATGTTTTCGAGACTTGGGACTTATGACTTGTGTGATTCAAAGTAGTTGGCCCGTTGTTGTTGAGCGGGTCCAATACAGTCAAGTTCTGGCAGCTGTTATGTGTGACAGATCCCTCGCCAAAGACAATAATCCCGAGAATAATCCTTTGCATTTGAAAGAACTACAGATAAACAAATTTGTCATGTGTGTTGACGCTACGTGAATATTTGAGTACCGTCTGTAATTCTTAGATCCCTTAACATTTTTTGTCGGCTTTCATGTACAACAAACAACTGTTCGTAAAAGTCGTAAAAGATTCTGTGATAAAATTAGGATCCACAATTTCAGTTTATTTTTATAATTCGATAATGAAAAAAATAAGTAATTTTAAATAAACCATAAAACTTATTTTATTGATATTACGATCTCATTGGTTTGAAGAGTTATTTTTTAAATCATTTAATTATGACATGATTTTTGATCTAATAAGTACGTTTCGATTATAGGTGTTAGTCTCTTTCTAATACTAGAGGAAATCTTTATAATTTCCGAGCCATTAAGAGATCAGCGTCGTATTTAAAAAGCTCTTAAACATCGCCATTTAGATAAATCTACCATTTTGATAAAAATGAATTGTTAAATAAGGTTTTCAATATACAAGTTAACTTGAAAAGAGAAAGCATGTTCTGTGAACGGTGGTGTTGTGAGACCTTGAAACGAACTTTGTGTAACCAACAAAGTTCTTGCAAGTCATTACATCTAGTTTTTGCGGAAGTGGCAAAAACACCTTTCTGGGTTCCCCAAGTTTCTGGGCTAAAGCAGATAACAAAATTGTATTAAGAGTATCTCACGTTTGGCTGTGGGTTTTCAGTACCTCGCGTTATTGTCTTTTTCAGTACATCATTTCTTAATATTGATAGTTTATTAGGTAAAGATGTATGTATGTCGGGTGCGGAGATCACTGTCAATTTGTATAATCGCCGATCTTGATATTGAGGTAGACATCAAATGCTTCATAACTCGACTCATGATGTGAACTAATAAAGATCCTGCGTAATTACGTGTGACTGTTCGTTATCGAAGCCGCCTTCGCATCGTCAATTTGACACTTTGCGTTTTAATCTGCCTAACGCAATCGCGCTTGTGATGATAGATACGGGTTGTCAGCGCAGAAAAATGGGAACAAGACTGCACAAATTTTCCAACTGCCTACACCCTGTCAACAAAATTAATTTAATAAATTTTCATTTTTAATTAAGTGCTTAATAGTCCTGTTAAGTTAAACGCCGATGTAACAAATTAATTTAGTTAAATGTGTCCCTCTCGCGTGTTACATTGTTCTCAAGAGAGGTGCGGTTCTGACAGAAATTTCCCGGCTTGACGGAGACTCATTGGAATTGGCAAAAAATGTTTTTTGCATATCACGATAGTGGTTCCAGTAGTAGTAGCAGTGGTAGTAGTATGCAGTTTTGTATGATAATTATCGAAATTTACAGCTATCTTGCTTTCGGTAGATCGGCTGACGCTGCTCATTAAACCTGTTAATGTGATGAAATTGACTTAGTTTCTTGTGAAGGTCGTCTTAAAAGAATTCACGTGAGTGAGGAACTAGTATTGCGAAATTAAAACTTCTACGATTTTGACAAACAAATAGAATATTTGATATTTACGGAAAATTGTTATAAACGAGTGAACTAGACAGCATTCTTAGATTTACTGTACTCGAAGGTACCTGCATTCTTAACTTCTACAATGACGAAACTTTCAATTTAGATTACATCTTAGATGCGACGAACTTATTTTTGTTAATTTCAATTTAAATTGTCCATGGAAATAATATTTTTAAATCATATGACTTAATCGGTGAATTTTGTAGTGTTGTTCGCAACCAACCATCCTTCAGATGTGTCGTGACGATACAGACCATTTCTTATCTTTTGTCACTTATATCCAATACAGATAGAAAGTTTTAAAATAGTGGAATTGTCTTAAAAGGTTCATAAAGGTACTAGAAAATTAAATACTACATTTACGCTGGGATTTATTTTACCTCTCCAACATTTACTTAATAATTACAGTGTTAAAAGAAAACTAAAAGTAATTTCTGATTAAACAACTTGTAACTTTGTGGTCGGAAATGTTGATCTAGCGAAGAAATGGCTAGTTATTTGTGGAAGTTATATTAAGAAAGTATGCTAATGCAATATACGGAGTTTAGAGAAATTGTATTCTCTTTTTCGGAATTATAAAATAGATAAACCGGCGGTTTAAAAGCCCATTATTTATTATCGTAGCCCGAGAAGAACTATGTAGAGAAATCTGGTGTACGTAGATGCTGTTTTAATTACGGGTTTTCTGTGATGCAACAGCTGATGTCAGTTGCCAGGTGTCTTCGGTGCTCTTTCTCCAACGTTACCACGGAATATACCCTAATAACCATTCCAATGAAACAAATACCCCAAATTTAAAACAAATATTCTCCAAATTTATAACATATCCTTTTTGATAGTTACTCTATAGTCAATTATTATAACGCGGTTTATAAATAATACACATTTTATAAATAACATTTTTTTGACTAAAAAGTTTCTGTAGAAACCGTCATAAATATGCCAAAAAAAGAAATATTTTTTTCTCTCTCATTTTGTTACATAAATAACAAGAGAAGAATGTCTATCATTTTGCCTCTCTTTTTTATTCATAGTAATTTAGAGGAAGGATAGTACAAAAACACAAATTCCCCGAACGTTTCCCTTCGATTTATATTCCCCATTCTTTCGCTACAATGAAGAAAAAAAACATTTGGGGAAAATATTTCCCCAGTCTGGCAACACGGACTGATGTAAAAATACTTACGGCCGTGCCGTAGTATTGGGAAGCGACTGTTACCCAAGTACTAATGTATTCTACGAATTCTTGGTGTACTTGCCCCAACTTGTAAGTTCGTGTTTTGAAGGCATGTCTGTGATTTACCGTACCGGGGTAGCATGCGGAAGTCGCTAGCACGCAAGATGATCTGATAACGTTTTTCTGGGAACTTGGAAAGATAACTGTGTCTTGAGGGCAAAGTACTCGGCATTCTTGGGGAATCATCGTACCTGTTTTTAAAACGAGTTGTGTAAAATAAAATAAAATAATCGTTGTGTAGTCTTTGTGATACATTGTGTAATTTTTGACGTTACGTAATTGTGCTAAGTGTTTTTTCAATAATTTGTGGACTAATCTGGCTATTTTTTTATTTGTATACGCACGAAAATGTATAGGGTCTGTATAAATACTATTACTATCTTAATGGGTCAATCCATTTTAAGTGATCCAGAATTTAATAAATTGGTCGCTCAACCATCTCGAAAAGAATTCATATTTTGTACATAAATTTCCTTATGCTTTGGCTGTTCAAAAACCTCTTTCATTTATTTTTATTGTATCTAGTTTACAAATGGCGGCCAGTTTTGTTCTAAGCCGTGCGCCATATTTTACTTTTGTAGACATTTACTCTTTTCTAAACTATTCAGCTTTGGGTTGTTCTAGCATTCTAGAATAAAAGGCATTAGATTCAGAATACTCTGGCCTACAAATCGAAATATTATTTACTTACCTTCTATGTTTTTATTTGAGAAATATTGGCAACCAAATCTATGGAACGCGAATGAACCAAGTTCGATTTTCAGAGAGCAATTTCTCAAAGAAGGAATAGAATCTCAGCCTTATTTTTTCTGTACTTTTACACATAACAGTGTAGTTACTTTCTGTAAAATATCATTGGTAAGTAACGTGCCCCTTAAAAATTAAACCCTCTTAAAAATTGAAATTTTAAATTTTTTCCAAATTTTCAACTGCATTTCTCTTTTGAGGGACTAGACAAAAATCTCAAAATTGCACACATACTAGATATCGACGATACTAAACTTCAGTAAAAATTTCAATTTTTAGATTTAACTCGAAGTATTTTTAAACAAATTGTAAACTTTCGCGAAAAAGACGCTTCATTTCATCATTTGTAGGCCAGATTACACTGAATCCAATGCCTTTTATTCTAGAATGCTAGAACAACCCAGAGCTTATTCAGCTTATTTAGAAGAGTAAATAACCGCGAAAAATGACGCATGGCTTAAAACAAAAATGTCCACCATTTGTAAACCAGACACAATAAAAATAAATGAATGATATTTTTAAACAGCAAAAACATAAAGAAATGTATGTACAAAATATGCATTTTTTTCGAGATGGTCGAGCGACCAGTGCTGGACCACTTAAAATGGATTGACACTAATTTTTTCTTGTTGTCAATAAGAATTACGTACAATACTACTTATATTCTTGTTTTGTTGCAGGTAAGTAAGCAGAGATACCAGACGCCTGTGATTTAAAAGTTCTCGTGAGTATTTTGTGACCAGAAAATGAGAATTTGAAACCGATAATTTAAAGTTAGCGATTATATTGACTAGAGGCATATTTTATTTCTTAATAATGCATAACTTTCATTCTAACTGCTTGTCTTTTAGTTTACTTATATCAGACGTATTAAGTAGTTTCGTGAGATCTAGCGCAGTTGTGGGCAGCAGAAAGTACAGAAAATTATTTAGGCACGTTCAATGATGGTGGCAATAAAAAATCCACTACAACCTGATCAGTCATCGTCAGTCGTCTGGCATTAGTCCAGGGGCTTCGGTCAGTCATTCGACCGTTAGATCCCTGGGGTACTCAGACTGTCATCCGGGAACGGGCGGTGTATAGAGTTGCTCAACTTCACGGATAGGAGCGTGGTTAAGCGATTCGGCTAGCGACGCCGGAATACGAAATTAATTTCGATATTTATGTTGTGTATACACGAGTATTATAATAGGGAGATTTGCAGGGCGAAGCGTTATAGTGACAGCAATATATATTTTCTGCGCATGCGCAGTTCCGAGTTTCGCCTCACTTTCTTACGTCTGCTCGTGCGCAGAAGATAGAAATTGGTCAATTACTCCGCACTAAGCGGTGCAAAGGCTCCCTATTACGATTTTACTCATCGATATTTATTAATGACTCCCGATCTTGTGTTATACTTGGGTTTGACTAATATGGCGGCTGAGAATAGTATCTCCAAGATGGAATTCGGTGCGACTTTTTGAGTCATTCTCGGTCCTGCCGCTAGAGTCGTTTGATCTGCAGCACTGCTTCATGCAGTCGCGTTCATGCGACATCTTGCGGCAGGACCAAGAAAGAAGCAAAAAGTCGTGCCGAGTTCAATCTTGAAGATGCTACCGTCAGCCGCCACATTAGAAAGACCCAAGTATATTTGCTGATAGTGAAGGAAAACGCTTTGGTTAGTTTGAATATAACACAATTTGTATCATTGATTTGGCTTATTGGCGCTCACTTTCGTGAAGTTGCTCGATGCAATGTCAGTGGAAGTTGTAACAAGTGAAGAAACTAAAGTGAAGAGGTAATTGCATTCTCATTGTTAATGCTTTCTGGTGTTGTCCAACAGCAACATAACGCGATGACGATTACAAGTGGTAAAGTTTCCATTCTATAATAGTAGTTTACGCAATTAGTTTGTAATGTTAAGGTTTACTGCACGAGTACTACACGCGCAAGTTTTCTTGATATTCCGCAGCGGGAGGTGCGGGGAGAGGAGGGCTCTGCTACGTGACGGCTTAAACGGGCATACCAACTGTCGTCATGAACTTAACCCACCAAAGCGTGCCACGAAAAATTCTAAGTTTGTTTTTAAAGCACGAGGTGGTGTTGCCAGCAGTGTAAAATGGTACGTGCCGTTCCGAGTAGAACCTAAGTATCTCAACGGACCATGCTATTAAGCGCTGGCTGAGAACTAGGGAGCTCGTGTGTCAAGAAAACTTACACGAGCAATACACGTTTTGAAAACGAGCGACGTTAGGAGCGAGTTTTCTAATTTGTACGAATGCAATGAAGCAACATTATAAATGATTTGCATACGCTATTCTTTTGTATAACAGCATTATACATTTTTAAAAGAATCAAACTTAATATTACGAAACTACTTCCTGATGACGTCTCAGATATTTGACTTCTGTACGAGAAAACGGTGGTCGGCTGTTCCATTTACCGCTACCACCCCAACATTCTGTAGTTGCAATTGGCTGAATGTGTGATGACGCAATCATTCGTGCCGTAAAATCTAATACGTCATCATTTGTGCCGTAAAAGATCTTTTAATGAACTATTTCGTGCTACAGAATAGGTCGTTTATGATGCTGGTATACAAAAAAATCTATTAGTTCATCAATAAAATGCTTCTATGGTTTATACATACCTAGTAGTCCTAGAATATCGGTTTCGTTACGTTGGTTCTACTTATTCGTACATTCTTTATTTTTATTATGGAAGAACTAAAAGTTAAATTAGGGAATTATTCGTCAATTTTCTTTGACACTATCCGTTATTGACGCGTTAGCATGATTTGCGAAATGTTCCGCTCTAGTCCCTAGAGAAAAAAATGTAAAAGTAATTTACGTGAACGTGTGACGTGAACAAGCTAATGCAATTAGCCACGTCCAATTATAGGGAAATGTAACTCACTCGTAATGACTTGTTGCAGTTTCATTATTACAATTACGGGCCATCGATCAAAGGGGACTCATGTTTAACTACCTGTCCTGTGATCACAATGCAGTGGCCGTTGATACGCGAACCGAAAGTGGGTAACCGACTGTTTCGTGTTGACGTACGGATTTTCTCATTCCAATCGGTGCCGTGTTGCTCCTTCATTCGTCCGGTGGCCTTGTTTTCTGCATGTCGCCGCGTGGATTCTGACTCTTTTAGAGAAAATTTGCCTTTATTTCAGAGTGGAATAAGGTGTAAAACTTTTGATCGAAAGTGTTTTTACTTGACTGCGAGAAGAAAGAAGAGTTGCGTTTTTCTCCGTGGAATTTGTTGATTTTCTCGAACTCTTGTATTGAATCAATAACCTGATTTTGATAGTGGAAGAGTCAACTATAATTTTCAATTTTGGGGTGGTAATGACAGCGACAATTTGCGTAAACAATAGTTAGAGGGAGAGAAGCCGAAACTGAATCTGAATCGTTTTATTCAAAACCCAGCCGTTTTTACCAGGAGAGGTGGCTCAAGGTATCAACTGATCTTGCAGTGCCTCACCGGGAGGTCCTAGGTTCGAGTCCCAATGGACATAGCTAGATCGTATCCTGTCGCTGTCTGGAGGAGAATTCTAGCAGTCGGTAGCTGTGATAGGTAGATTTTCCATGGTTTCTCCGATCAATACCAGGCGATTGCCGGAGCAGCATCCTAACAAACGGATCGCGTGAGATCTTTCCTTTCTCTTCCTTGTCTAATCCTCACCCCGTATGTACACACATACTCACACACGTGCACTACATTACCACATATACTGGGTAATCGGTCGAGAGTTTGAGTTTGTCCCGGCTGGGGCGGACCCCGCTGGTGGGAGATACCTGTTTGGGGAAAACTGCTAGTCTGCGATAGGTCGGCACCAGATCTCACCATCCAGCAGGGAAGATCACCGCTACCTCCCGAGGAGAAAGTATGCACTATAGTTACGGGACTAATGGAATTAGCTGTTGACGCGCCCGGAATCACTAATCAATAAAAATAACCGAAACGTTTTGTTTCGAAACTAATACGTATGTAATAATACCTCTGCTATAATACTTTTTCCCTGTGCGTCAGAAGTTTTTTTTTTTTTTTTTTTTTTTTTGACGATATAAATCAAATCAAAAGCCGAAACGGAAATGTTTTATCATCAAAAGCCGAAAATGAAACTTTCAAAATCGTTTGCTGATTTGATTTTGCTTGTTGCAAAATAAGCTCATTACTGTTGATTTGAGTCCGACGTGCGTGCGGTGGCGCGGGGGCTTCGTGTCCTGGGGCGCGTGGCAGCTTCGTCACGTGAACAGCGCTGCCAACCGTTTTTAACAGTTGAAATATTTTTTTCCGTCAAAATGAAACCTATTACATGAAAATATAAACACTTTCGCGTAATTGATATCGAACACGTGCTGAGCTGAATGCAGATCTGTTTTAAGTAATGTCCTCGGTTGTCGAATTAAGTGATTTAATAAAATATTAAATCTCTTAAAAAAAATGATCCCGCTGCACATACGAATATGAACATACAAATATGTCGACGGACTGGGAAGTATGTTGCTGGATGCGATGTGCAACCGAAGTCTGTTGACTAATGAGAAGTTAGTGTACAAAATAACGTACCGTAGATCTATGAACTCTTGTTTCCTGGTCGATTCGGTTATTTAAAGAAAGAAGGAAAGAGAGAGGGAAGGAAAGAGAGAGGGAAGGAAAGAGAGAGGGAAGGAAAGAGAGAGGGAAGGAAAGAGAGAGGG
>BLKR01012570.1:0-18215 GCA_011170035.1 Teleogryllus occipitalis
TATTTGTTTATTTATTTGTTTATTTATGTGTTTATTTATGTGTTTATTTATGTGTTTATTTATGTGTTTATTTATGTGTTTATTTATTTGTTTATTTATTTGTTTATTTATTTGTTTATTTATTTATTTATTTATTTATTTATTTATTTATTTATTTATTTATTTATTTATTTATTTATTTATTTATTTATTTATTTTACGTCAAAAAACAGTTTAAACTGCGTATGACGTGCTATGGGGAAAAGTGAATTGTGTGCACATTTTCAAAATTCTGTGATATAGTAGTAGTAGTATATTCTGTCATATACTACTTAAATTTTGAAGAAAAAAAACCCTCCCATGTAATAAAATATATTTTCAAGGATAAATAAGCAATACATTTTGGCTCTTATCCATGTTTGTACATACTCGTAGGTAACGAGGTTCAACTTCACGTCTACTGATGCCTGTTTGTAAAACCCAAATATCCCACGATCATGTAATTTCCTCAAGGGAAACGGACGACATACAATGGCAGTTTATGTTATTCCAAATTAAAACCGCTGTTCATTTATGATCGAAATCATAATTTAAGAATATACAACTTTTAGCGATAAAGGGATCACTTATAAATACACATGGATCTCAACATTTGGTTTTGAATTTAAAACTACATAGAGGCTATCTTTGGCGTTTTCTGATCTCCGACGTAACCACTGCAATTTTAGGATATGACTTTCTATCACATTACGGATTGTTACCAGATTGTTCTACGTGTTCACGGATAGATAAATTAAACGAACTCTTATATTTTTTTATGACAGCACCTATTATCTCACAAAACTAGCGTAAGGCATTGTCGGAAACACATGCTGTCATTTGATGCTTGCAACCCGTTGCATAATAATACCAATTACGATACAGATTTCATTATGATACAGGTTCTTGACCAATCACAGAGAACCTTAAAATCTAAGTATTGATACTTCATTAGTCGTTGAGGATTGTTCTAGTAAATGTTTCGTTCGATTGTGTACATTAAAATTGCATTTAACATTATTTACTATGTTTGTCAGTTTTAATTTAGTTTATTTTTAGTAATTTTTACGTGGAATATTATTTAAGATAAATTGAATCGGAATTTCACTTTGATCCTATTTGACTAGGGCAGTGGTAGTGGTAGAGGGAACATTTGACTGACGTTAAGATCAGAACACAAGTCATTTTGTATTATATGTTGCTGCTGTGTAATTGCCCTTAATAACCGCCAATTCTTTAATTTAAAATGTCTAGTGAATCAGAGGTTGAGTTGATACCTTCAGAAAGAAGAGAAAAGCGAAAATGGTGACCTTGGAATTATTGCAGCAACGTTCGTACCACCACCTCCTAGTGTTAACTAGGAGGTGATGTTTGTACTCTCTCGTAGGTGGACTGGAAAATCAATGCCATCTGCGGCAGGTACTGTAAGGTAGCTGCCCGCTAGGTGGCCTTGGCTGAATCTTGAATGTCAACTGCCACGAAACGATCCCATCTAAAAGTTTAACTTACTAACTTATTAACTTTTACCAGAAGTCGTAGAAAAAGTATCGTATGCAACTCGATGTAATGGGTATTAATACACTCGTGTAGAGTTTACGATACTCGCTCGTATCGTAATATCACACTCTTGTATTAATATCCATTATTACAACATCGTTTCATAACGTACTATTTTCTACTTCCATTGTATAATTCTGTCGTTTGATGGCTGCAACCCGTTGCATAATGATACTCATTTCGATATATATTTCATTGTGACACACGTTCGTGGCCAATCACAGAGAAGTTTACAAACCAAGTACACTTAATCATTGAGAATCTTTCTTGTAAATGTTTCGTTCGATTGTGTACATTACAGTTGCATTTAATATTGTATTATGCTTGTCAGTTTTAATTTATTTTATTATTAGTCATTTTTACGTGGAATATTATTTAAAATAAATTGGACCGTAATTTCACTTTGATCCTATTGGACTAGGACAGGGATTGGAGGGAACATTTGACTGACATGAAGATCTGAAAGCAAGTGATTTTGCATTATATGTGGCTGCCGTGTGGTTACCTTTAAAAGCCGGCCAATTCTTTAGTTTAAAATGTCTAGTGAATCAGAAGTGTAGTTGGCACCTCCAGAAATAAGAGAAAAAGCGAAAATGGTGAGTCGGAATTATTATTGCAACTTTTGTACTCTCTCGCATGCTGACTGGAACACCAAAGCCATCTAAGGTAAGAGTAGCGAACTGTCCGCTAGGTGGCCATGGTTGAATCCTGCATGTCAACTGCTACGAAACGATTGAATGTAACAGTTTAACTTACAAAAGTTAAACTTTTAATAAGTCGAAGAAAAATTACTGTGTGAAACTCAATGTAATGGGTATTAATACACTCATGTGAAGTTTACGATACCCATCGTTTCATGATGTACTATTGTCATTAGGCCTTAGGCTTTAGAAGAAATAACAGTCACGGTTAACGTCTGTGACATTCTGTAGCACGTTTACATTTTTTACTGCAGACAAGAAGAGATATACATGGTCTATCCTCATTTAATTTCCTTACGATTAAATTGGTGAAATACGCTCCTGCAGAACAGTTACTGAGATAATGTAACAAATTACAGACTGATATCTCTTCTATACAATTTTGCAAAGGTATTTGAAAACATTCTGTAGGTGAGAATAAAAGGTTGTTTATTGATGCACAATAAAATAAACTCACACCATTACGGGTTTCAGGAAGGGAGAAATTCTGAAAGCGCAATAGTACATTTTACTGATCATGTAGCTAATTCAATAGACAAAAACATTCTTTGTTTAACAATATTATTAGATCTTACTAAAGCTTTTGATATGATAGATCATTAAATTGTTGTATAAATGTTAATGAGAAAGTTATATAAATTGGGGTTTGGAGATTTTGTTCATGACATAATATTGAATTACCTAATTGATAGAAAACTGTTAAAATTAATGATAAGTACATTACAGAGTTGATGAATTGCAAGTGGTTGTAAATCGGCTGAATAAAAAAAATTGCTTGAGCTCCAAACCTGATAAAACTGTGTATACACTACCTTCTGATAGCTACAATGATAGTGTTACTGTAAAAGTATCTTAAAACTACATACAATTGACAGTTTGAGATCTAAATGTAATTGATGATAAAGAAGTTGTCAAGCATATGGGAGTACATACAGACCAAAATTTAAAAAGGAACTCTTTTATTAAAATTGACCACTAAAACAAGGTTGATTTATATATTTTATACAATGAGAATAATCGTGAGTGAAAAACAGTTATTGATTCTTTAATGTGGGTAATTTTTATTACACAATCACAGCTGGGGTAGGGGGTATAAAACAAAACGTGAAATTTCTACAAAGCAAGCATAAGAAAATGATATATTCAGGGGTGCCCAGAGAAAACCAGGGGCCAGGGACGTTTGATCTTTGGGGGCCACTTCTTTCAAACAAAAAAATTCCTCCTTCCCCAATTCGTAAACAGAATTCATTTCTCTGTGCATCAGAAATTAAATTTGGTTTAGCGATAAATATATTTTTCATTTCTTTAGAATGAAAAAGAATCTAGGCCCCCAATGAAAGGGGGCCAGTGGGAAGTTGCCCCTGCTTCCTCCCTTTCTGGATGCCCCTGGATATTTTATTTTTGTCTGAAATACTATACAAGGAGAAACATGTTATTGACATAACAAGGATTCATTTGAAAAAACTGTGGCTTTTAATTATGCAGATCTTCAATAACAATGTAACAAAATATCAATTACTTATGAAATAAAAAATTATTATTTATTTATTATTTATTTTATGCCAAAAAATGTTAAAACTCTGCATGATGTGCTATGGGGAGAAGTGAATTCTGTGCACATTTTCAAAATTCTGTGAACCCTACACTAAGTCATATATTGATATTATAATAAGATAATTTGATATTATATTATGATAATTGTACCCCAAAGGGCAAAAAAGAAATGAGCAAGAGATGATCACAATGCAATATGCATAGATTATTAATATAACAAGCAGCAATATAAAAAAAGTCAATATTGAGAAATCAAGGAATTAAAAATTATTCAGAGAGTGGGGAATAAGCTAAAATAATATATTTATCAAAAAGTTATCCAATCGTTTGAAATTGATCAATTGTGATCTGTGTTAAATATATTAATTCATAAATTTTAGATTTTCTTAAAAAAACACATTAGCACTTTTCCCCTTTGTTTATAATGTATGTGTTTTTGCCAATGATATGATGATAGAATTTGAGATATATTGAAAATGATAAAATCTATAGGTCTTGCACATAAACAGTTAGCTTCAGCAATGTAATTAACATAATATATTATGTTAAATGTATGTACACATTACACAACCTGTTTAACAAATTAGAAAAAAGATATTTTATTTCAATTGGTATACTTTGACAATTTTTTGAGGACTGGATTTTCTGTGGTGGGGGCCCCCGAGGAAAAATTGTGTGGGGGTGCTTTATTAGGGGAAACTCGGGTAAAAGATCAAAAATGGTTAAAATCTATTGATATTTATCAATTTTCGATTACATACTGCACCTGCATTTAACCGTGGTATAATAATGAATTTTTGGTAACCATAAAATATATACATTTAAAGAAGTTAAAGAGGTCGTGCTGCAAAATTATCAATCACATTGTCAAAACTAATTTACCTTAGTACATTGTTTTTCCTTCTTAAAATAGTGAGATATTTGAGATGATGAGTCAATGTCATTCGTATTTATTCTTAAATGTTTTTAATTTTGAAAATGATATTTCAGCAGTACAATTAGATACCATCAAAATAAGATAAGTTTTCAAACTAATTTTCACATTATAAAAAGCATCTTGGATTTGCTTTTTGTATTATTATTTTGTTATTTCATGTTGGAGAAAAAATAGGCTACTGGAAGATAAAATTAAATTATATAAATATAAACTTACAACAAAATAAAAGTATAAAATATATCACAATTTTGTAATGTAAAGAATACAATTAAAATGTAAGAATATGAATGTGATATTCAAACAACACAAACATGATTTTGATTTACATCATATGACTTTGGTTGAAACGCACAATTTTTCACATGGTTTTTATATGTTGGCAGACCCTGGGCTACTGCCCACCTTGCTTACCTTTAAATCTGGCCCTGATTTTATTATCATATACACTTTAACTTACTGATTCCACAATTTAAAAAAAAAAATTTTTTGTCATTTGAGATAGAATGGAATCTTTGTTAACGCAATTTATATTCAATAATGATAAATCAAGTTTTTCACTGTTGAATAAGTTGTTTTAAAATCATTGTCTTCATAATAGATGTATCTTTCAAGAAATAAATTCAATTTGAAAATGAAATGCCATTCTTGAAGGTCCGGAAAAATCATGTGATTAAAGTACCATGTCAATTTCTACATAATGTTTATCACTGGGCTAATCCTCAGTTGTGGTTGTTACCTTCAGAGCATATTATTCATTGTTCTTATGTCTCATAATTGTTGAGTTTTTCAGTTTTTTAAACATAAAAACGATTTAAACACAAGTTTTGATGCATTTTGCAAAAGAATTGTTTCTTTTATACATCAGAATTTTTAACTGGAGGTTGTAGTTGTGTCATGGAAAAGACAATGAATTCCACACTACGGCTTTCAATGTCAATTTTCTCTGAACATATTTATTTTAGATTATCAGTTTTGCCACACAAAGCATAATAAATGGTTGGTAGTAAATTCATGAAATAGACCTCTTTAGCTAAAAAATGACTTGCCAGAGCAAATTAGGTCAGTGGCGTAACTGTGAGCTACCGAGGCTACCGGCGGTGGTCCGAGAAAAGTACGAGAATAAAATCTGACAAGATATATTATATTAAAAATAATTATAGGCCACTTTTTCAGTGACATACACTTCTCAAAATTCCATATAATCTGTTCTATTGAGAAGTATATTAAACCGCTCGCTAGTCGACGCATCAGTCCTCCGGCGGCGACGCCGAAGAAACCGCTGGCACTCAGCTACATCCTCACAGGGTACGTTCGTTACATGACTCACTCCCCCTCCTTTTTTTTCCCTAGGGCTTTTATCCAGCCGACAGCCGGTTGCCCTTTACGTCCCGAAGGGACGCATATTCGACCGTACACTAGACAAACACTTGCGGGCTCCTCTGATCTGGGGTCAGCAGAACGCGAGGCCCTCCGCGACAACACACACACACACAAAGTCAAGGGACAAACAGCCATGCCCAAGGCGGGACATGAACCCGCGACCCTTCGGACCGAAGCGCTGAGTCGGTACTCGCTCTTAGCCACCTCGGCCATCCAGGTCGACACTCCCACCTCCTACTGGTAAGAAAAGGCCAGGCAAGGGCTCAGGTTGCCGATTTTACGAGCGGTTTCTTGACGCGCTCGGAGCAGTTCGGAGGCAGTAAGCGGACAGAGTAAATTGGAAGTGTGCTTTTGTGCACGACACTCACGATTACTGGTGAGTGTATAAATACATAATGGACTGTATTAAGTGAGTTTTAAGTGTCAAAATTGCAACATATTAAGTATGTGATAAGGTCAAAGTTAACCATTGTCAGATATTTGGTAAGACATTTTGAAAAAATGTCACAGCAAACTTCGGAAAGTACGTCTGTTGACAATGAGTACGTACAAGTGAGCGTTTATTAGAGAAGCCTTTTAATCGTCGTTATATATTGTAATGATCCCGTCATGCAAAAAGAAACATTATAGACAATTATTTAATAATGGTGCCATGGGAGGAGAGCGCCGTCAAGTGTTTTTGAAGCATGACGAGCGGCGAGAAATCGCATTTAGAAATTGAAAGAATATTCGTGTACGAGTCAAAAGAATACAAGAATATATGGACATTTCGGAAATGATACGAATTTCTAAAAATATTTAGTTGTGTATAATTAGCAGAGGGGAATTGGAAATGGAAAGGATAAACAGCGTAAGGAGAACCGTCGACTGTTTTTTTTTATTTTTTTTTATTTTTTTTTTTTTAAAGAAGCGCTTCGAAAAAGTCGAGGAGTTGTCAGAGGATGATTAGCCGTCGTAAGGCACGGACGGAGACGCGTGGTAGGCGCCGTGAATTCTAATATACAGTTTTGTCAGATGCATAGTGCTAAGTTATTCGTGAAGAAAATGGATGGAATTGGAATATGTGGTCGCAAGAAGGTTTGTGGAAACTGATGGGGCCGTAGTGTCGTCCAAAGTCGCCATAGTGCCGCATGGTTCATATATGGATGAATGGCCGAATAGGCTGACGGTCTTAGAACGTTTTTTTTTCTTTTTCAAAAAATAACAATAAAACAAGAAGAGGAAAAGAATAAAAATAAAAGAAGAAGAAGAAGAAAAAGAAGTAGAAGAAGAAGAAGAAAAAGTAGAAGAAGAACAAGTAGTAGAAGAAGAAGAAAAAGAAAAAAAGAGAAGAAGAATCGTTATTGGGGGGTGTTAATACATCCTCAACAGAAATCAGAGCGATATTCTTCATAAAGCAAAGACGTTGCGAACAAATAAGTTTCATCATGGTAATAACGGTAGACTAATAAAGGAAACAAGTGTATTATATACACGAATTCAGCATACGTTGGGAAGAAAAAATAAACTTTATTAGGTACTACCTAAAACTAACAGCTGTTGTGAGCAGATCAAAAAATGATTGTCTCTGCACAATATGCCACGCATGCAAGTCTTGCAAGACCACGCAATTGCTATTACCTGGGTAAGAACAGATTCTCACAAGATAACAGCGTATGCCAGTTCTGAGGAGCCTGCGCGAACGTACCTGTCGTGTCGTTTTACGAGCGAGAGCTGCCGGTCCTGTTGCCGAGGGACGTAGGTTCGTCCTGGACCTCGGGATCTGTGTGCAGTCCGAATCTTGGCTTTGAATTGAAATTATTCTATGCACTGTCGTAGCTCATTCTCTTATGATCAGCTCATAACTCTTCAGAAACTTTCGGCGTTAACAGGAAGTGGCAAAACGCCGTATCTTATAAAAAGGAAGTGGGTACACGATAAAATGTATTTTCCTCCGTCCACGAAGCTGCAGTTACACTGTACAGCACGTACTTTCTCGCGATGTTGTTAATGGCTATGTTATTACATTAATTACATTAATAATTAGGGATGGGACCTCGATACTTTCGATACCTCCATACTCGGATGGTATCGATAGCGATCGATACTTTCAGAAAATGACTCGATACTTTCAATGTTTTATGCCATTCCCCATCTCTTCTGATTTTACAGAATAATTGTCTTCTTTACATTCCTCTCTCTCTCCTATTATTCTTCTGTTAGCAACAAGGAGGTGTCCGTCTGTTCGAATTCACTTACAACCGTTGAAATTAGCCAACGCTGCAACTTCCGGGCGGCATGTAAGCAAACTGCACTTGTATTCGGCACCGGGTATCCTTGATTGCTGGCGGGCGCGGAGCGCGCAAAGGGGTGAAATTCGTACGTTCTCTTTCTAGTGAAGTGTTGAAGGTTCATTTTAAGCGCAGTTTTGTCTTTTTGGAAACTTCATATATTCTTTTAATTTTATTACTATTTATACATATATGTTTTATTCCGCTTTTCTGTTCATATTTTGTTATTCAGTTTTATTAATTTTTTTCCTATTAATACATATATAATTGTTTTTTGAGAGGTGAATCAATTATTTTATTCTGTTCATCTCTCAATATTTGTAATGGGCCATTAAAGAACGTTTACTTTTAGAGGAAGGAAAATATGGCCAAAACAAACGAGGCTGAAGGGGTTGATGGAAACATAGTTTCCTCAGTATTATTTCCAATTTTGTGCAAAATTAATTTAAAAATTAACTTAGGTTGCATATTGAAACATTTATTCAAATATCTACTGAACTTCACATTTTATATACATTTTTATATTACTAGAATATATTGAAATCTTATTGAAGGTAATTTGATTTATTTCAGGAGGGTAAATAGGTTGTAATATCAAAGGTTTTCAAATTTCTCAATAATATTTTCCAAGAACTAATTTTTAAAATTTTTCAAAATCATCATAATGCATTTGAACATATTTATTGAGGATATTTTTATAATGGTTTTAAGTGTCTGAAATTTTTAAAATATGCATATGTACCCTCTCCCTCAGAAAAAATGTCGTTCAAAATTCTATCTTCCACACCGCGCCGACGAACTTGGACACTTCTCGGCCTGGGGGAGGGCAGGGGGAGGGACGCGTTGACCAATCGCTAGCAGGTAGAACCACACTTGTCTGTGATTGGTGCAACATCCCAAGGGGCAGAAAAAACGCTGTCTCAGGGGGAGGGGGCTAGTTCGTTTACGAACGAGACGGAAATATCGTCATATTTCCCTGCCGAAGGAGATAGTTTGCCTGCGCGTACGCCACGACGAAAAAAATATTTCTAAGCGGGGTTTCCCGTCCAGATTGATTGTCTATAGACCAGTAAATATTTATCATTTTAGCAACAATTATTCTAACTTTTAGTAATCGATTTGTAACTCCTGACAAACTTCTATTTTGAGATATTCATTTCAGGCACAATTTGCGGAGCCTTCCCGGCCGTTCTAACGCATATTTCGAATTTGTTTATAAAATTATAAATTGTTGCAAAATTGTTCATTCGCTGTTTTGGTTCTGGGACATCGGGAGACTCTCCCCACTTTAGATTTGCAAAATTTTGAAATTGTTTATAAATTTGCAATTGTTGCAAATTTTTTTATTGTCTAATCTGAATGGCGTTTAAATGTGATGCAAAATTCCGGAATCCGTTCGGTGCTATTATATCTCGTTCTCGAGATATATGTAATTGTTTATAAGAAATTAACATCTTAGTAGACCCCATTTGTTTGCGCTTATTCATTCGCGCTAGCAGAATAGCGTGGGATGGGCATACTGAAAAAAACAGTTCTCCAATGCCGCGCTTTTGCCTCCCGCCTATGCTTAAAATGCACTTGCTTGTAAACAAATTCTGTGGTCAATTTAATTAAGCTAAATTCGTATTTTTACGGCGAGTATGAGCATAACTTTTATTTGGTTTTTATATTCTCTTTTAAGTCCTACAATTTGCAAGTCGATATGTTTATCAAATAGGAAAGAAATTGATTATAAAAAAAATATTTTTCAAGGTGCATTAAGCCCAAACAATTGTTTCTGTTTTTCTATCAAAGGGATGTTGAGCAACCGAATAACTGAATTATTATTTTTTTTTACGTCCCCTGTTAACACCGAGAGTCAGAAACTATTTGTTCCTCTTGTTTAACCATTACCATTAAAAAATAGGGAAACATATTGCTTAGCTGTTTGCTATAAACTGCACTGGATTGGATGAATGTAGTGTTAAGGTTTTCAAATACAGAAATATTCAATTTGTGTTTTGAAAGATCACATGAGTAGAATCACACATCACAATATTTACACAAGTATAGAAATTTCTAAATAAACGTATATAAACTTTAAGTTAATATTTTCAATTCAATTTATCATTCCTTTCTAAAACTGTTAATTTGATGATTTCATTGTAAAATATTCAAATCAGAGCTTTATGTGCTAAATCTACGCATTGTTAATACATATTTTTAAACAACATTAATATATTTAATATACATTTAAAAGGTTTTTAGATTGGCGAACGTTTCAATGAAATTTCATGAATTCCTAAATGCTTGAAAATAAATACTAGTAAAATTAAATAATTGTAGCGTGTAAAAATATAACAAACTCACGTATTTGGTAAAACGAGTTGATATTACTAAAAGAAAGCAAAACAGATGTTATAACAATTCAAGGAGATTTAGCGTTTGTTTACAGTTTAGTAAATATCAATGCACTAGCATTTCCCAGTGAAAATACATAGAACGAACTTGGTGGCCAAGTGATATGACCTTCCCAACACAGACTACATTTCAGTATCGTCAGAGTTCGACGGTGGTTTGTTGGCCGCCATTCTACGAATCTATCAAAACCTTGAATTTTGCACGACCATCTGTACAGGGAGAACGTAGCGGTTTATTAAACGGAAACGGGCTATTCCAGGTATCTAATGTGCACTCTTTGAAAACGTTTAACCATTATAAACTATCCCTAAGAAAAATATCAAATAAACAATGTTAAAGGTCACCAGCTTAACATTACCTTTACTATTTGAATGTTTTCAACATCCCCAAAACCAACAGAAAACCCATGTTTTTACAGGTTATTATAAAACCAATTCAATAAATACAAGCATTTATTCACGTTATTATTTTTAAAACACTCAAATATCTACGATGTTATTTGATTCATGTCTTCATCGAAGATCTGAGATTAAAAAACTGATAAGCAGAAAAAATTAAAGTAATTTTGAGTGATTGATGAAGTTGAATGATCAAACGAAAAACAATGTTTCTTGCTTCATATAATGCTATCGTGTTTAACAGACATGTAAATACATGTGATACCTATTTAAACATCCAAACTAATGAAAATTTTCAAAATTAAAATCATCAATAAAACGTTGATTCATCAGCAAGGATTATATTATTAAATACTTTTTTGAGATTCATGTGCTCCTGTGTGAATAACGTAGTAAACGTGATTCGTATGATCCAGTTGCTCAGAATAATGCAAAACCTGCTAGACACGTACACTAAACATAATAGTTGTCAAATAGTTATTTACGACATGAGTATCATAAGATATCTTATTACAATACGAAATTGGAGAATTATCAAACAAGACTCTTTAGCCGAAATTGTTAACCAATTGAATATTGTAATATAATGTTACCATTTGAATGTCATAGAAAGTAAGACGCCATTTGTCAAAATTCATGTGAACTATAATTTTTCTTTAAATTTTACTCCTTAAACTGCGAAAGATGTGTGGCAGTACTTATGTTAACAGGTATACCGCCATGGGTTTAATTAATTAGTTTTCAGTACGCAAATTATTGTTTTTGGTTTTAAAGAAGCATGGATATACAGAGTATCGGGGAAGGAAAATCGAAAGTTTGAAAAGAGCTGTTTAAACAATTTTAATCATACTTTGTCTAATAAACTACATAGATATTTTGAATGGCTGAGCTGCAATAAACGCGCAAATGTTGGTTTCAAAATATCATTTCTACGCAAAACTTTGCATTCTAGAATCATGTAAACAGACCAGAAACATGTAACTTTGTTGTGTTTATTATTAACAATATAAATTAATATATAAGTTCAGAAAAAAATTAACCGAGAAATAAAAAAGCAGTCGAACTGTGAAAATTGGGTGCTTTTTTATTTCTAGGTTAATTTTTCTTTCTGATCGAATGTATTCGTTTATTTTGTTAATCATAAACAATTTAGATATTAATGAAGTGTTTATATGCTTCTACAACGCAAATAGTTGCCTAGAAAACATATATCCGAACCAACTTTTGAATGTTTATTGCGGCTTAGCCATTTGGAATATCCGTGTAGTTTATTTTACAAAATAAGCTTAAAATTGTCTTAACATCTATTTTTCGAAGATTCGACATTTCTTCCCCGAATATCCTGTATATAAAAGGCTTGATTTCTGTTGGTACGCGACGGAACGGCGTTCCGGTTCTTTGGAAATAATTATGAAATTATATTATATATAAATAGCTATTGCTATTATATTAATAATTAATTTGACGTTTCGGGGCCTAAGATTTTAAAAATAAAGGATATATGTATCATAATAACTCTTATGACGACACTGTTCTCAGTTACGTCAAGTTTTAATTTAGAGAATCAAAGTGAATAGTCTAAGTTTACTCACCTAAATAAAGTTTATCTTACTATACATACTATTTAGAAAGTGTTTTATGTTCAAAACAAGTGTTGCCTCAACAGCATATATTTTCACGTATTATTCGTAATTGTTATGCAATATTCAATACGGACTATGTGAACCTGCAAAAAAGAAACAAAAAAAAAAGACCTACTGCAGCAGAAAATATTTTCTACCCGTCGGGATTCGAACTCGGGTCTTTAAAGTTAACTCACCTGACACGGTTCCCCCTCACCACCAGGTACACGACAAGACTATCTCCTTTCCGATGCGAAAAGAAAGTGAAGCATTTGCAGTTTTAAAAAAAAACAGGGTGTTCAATTTATCTTAATACAAGATCTATTTTTAAAAAGAGATTTCATTAAACAAAAATCTCTAGCGTTCATATTATTGTATAATATTCAAAATGGAAAGTGAATGAATGAATTCTATTATAAATACGTATTACCTAATGCATATCTGCGTATATATATACTTCTCGACTTTAAACTTGATTACAACATTTTATTGAACGTAGAGATATTCTAACATTAACGTTAAGTAAATAAAGGCCGGTATTACACTGTAAAAGATCTTTGTCAAAGATATTTTATAAAAGAAATATGACAGTGTAATAGCCAATATTTTATAAAAGATTTCTTTTAGAAAATTTCTTGGATAAAATGTAGTCTCCGGCTTCCAAGTTTTATCATATTTGGTAACATGGCGTCCGATATAGGGGTATTTCTTCAACCAAAGTCATAATTGCGTAGTGCGAATAATTAGAATGTTTATATAATACTGTTCATCCGAACTACAAAAGTAAAACCAAACGAATTAACGTTTGTAGGACACATTTTCCCGGGAAGTGGAAAATATGGTGTTTGGAAAATGCCCAGTTCAGGAAGATAATTTTTTTAAACTTCCCTATCAGAGGACTTAATTTCGAAAGAAGGAAGAACGACAAAGAAAATTGAATGTTTCCTCATCCATCCTCAAATAATTCTTCATTTCGAAGGTCTTTAATCAATGCTTCACAATGTGCGACCCATAACCTCACCATGTTGTTCTAAAGCCTCACCCTCAAACGTTTTCTTATTTACCTTTTGCTACATTAGCATTAAACATAGATTAGTTATAATAAAACATAAAGTAGCAAAACACAACTATTTGTGCGTAATTGATTGTAAATCGCGAGCAAACCTACATAAAATTTGGACGAAATGTCATCTCTCAAATTTCCTTGTCAAAGTTTTCTCATCAGAGTTCAAAGACTGCCACAAAGTTCTTTATCAAAGATATGTCATATAACTTTTATAGTGTAATACCGGCCAAAGCCGCCGTATGTTATATCTTTCCCATTCGTCGCCAACAATGAACTTCTCGGAAACACATCTCAAATATCCATAGTTGAATATTATAACAACAAAATATCAAATTTTTGTAATAAATGTTCCTTCAAATTCCGGTATTTTCTGTTTTTCTTTCATGTTATTTTTAAATACTATTATTAAGAGAGAAAACCTCATTGAGATAATTTCAATTAAATCAATGCAACTCGAAGAGCAAACGCTCGTGCGATTTGAAGAATAAACGCTAGTTTCTTTCTGTACTCAGAATTCGTCTTGTATATGAGTTAGGGCACGGGGATACCAAAATTTAAGAAAACGTTCACAGAATACATTTCTCCCTACAGCACATTACACACAATTTTTAACTGTTTTTAACATTAAATGAAAAATACAGCGTCGTAATAGCACCTTGTCCGTCCCGACAATCATCAGAATTCAAAAGAAATTCAGAATGACAGTTCGTCAAACGAAGCAGGGGAAATTCAAATTTGCTATTTCAAAAATTGTAAAATTATCTAAAGTACTTATATTTTTAAACAATTGTACGTGATCTTTATTAAAGGACTGATTATTTGAAAGGAATATTTGAAGATCTGTTTTTGATGAACACATTTCATTAAGGAAACAAACTATCTTCAATACTTAAGTTGTAGGAAAACGGGGGAAAAAATTGTTTTGTTGCATTTTTGGAAAAATTCAGTATATGAACGAAAATCATCTCCGCCATCGTCTTATAGCATCCATTACGCTATCCGGCAATAAAATTTAACCAGAAAAGTTCATGCCACATTTAAATTTTTGAAAATGTTTCAGGGGCTTCTTGTAGAGTACCATCCAAAAGTAAAATATTGATTTGGAATTCAGGAGGGCTCGACATCAGCCAGATCGCTTGCGGAATATCAACTTTGGAGAAAACTGCCTGAACAGTTTAGCCGCTAGCATTGTTCACAGAAGAAAATACGTTTTACAATTAATCTTTTTTTTTTTTTTTTTGTATTTACTACCCACCAAACCTGGCTTCTGGCTACACCACATGCTAAAGGGATTTTATTCTATATTTATCAACTGAATTTATCCACTTTTTTTGACACCAGGGCCCGGAAATTACAGTTTTTTGTGTTGAAAATTAGCCGATTTCCTCCGTAGAATTACGTAACTTTTTACTTTCTCGTATACGCACATACATACGGAGTAATATACGTAGTATAGAGAAAGTTATGTAATGCTCCGCGAAAAAAACGGCGAATTTTCGGCAGAAAAAATGTATTGCCGGGCCCTGAAAACAAAGGAGTAGATAAATCCAGTTACTAAATTAAGAGAAAAAATCTCTAACACGTGATGTAACCATAATTCCTGTTTTGTGGGTCTTTGATACCAAAACATCAATTGAAAGCAAAACGTCAGTCTGTCTGCGTCTGTCCGTCTCTCCGTCCATCTGTGAACACTACTAGCGCCTAAACAAACCGTACGATCTTTTCCATATTGAAGAATCCCTTGTCGTTGTGATTCTAGTTGAAACTTTGAGTTTGAATGAATCCCTTGTCGTTGAGATTTTAAAAATCATTCTTGAAAATTGGAGGGTACATTACATGAAGCCGTCGGTCATTTTCAAAAGTTTCTCAAAAACGACCCCAAATTGTTTCTTTAAATTTCTTCTAAGAATAAAGTAAAATACACTTATAAAAGCGACATACGTCCTATGTCCACGGTAAACTCTGAATTTTCGAAAATTGGAAAAGTTTGAATTTTTTCGGCGTTTTCCTACAACTCTAAAATTGAACACAGATTTTTCCTTCAAATGAAATTTGTTGTTCATAAATAATTCTTTCAATAAGGTCATATAATTTTTTTTCAAAATTACTGACAGACAGACGAACAGACACAAGAACAGACACATCAACAGACACACGAACGTACAGGCTTTTCGTCGTCGTTCGATTTTTCTGTATCAACGACCCACAAAACATATGTTTCGGGCAACACGAGTTAAAGGATTTTTTTCTACATTTCACAACATTAGTTAACCCTTTTTACGTTACCAGGACCCGGCATTAACAGTTTCCCCATAGATTCTAACAATAATATTCGAATGTTGTTGAAATGATGCCTTTATTATGATTTTCCTATGGTTTCGTGAAGAATACCAAGTAAAGAACAGAAGATTCCTTTCTTATTGTATTTCATTTTATATTGTTAATAAATCTCTTTTTAAGATTTACTGATTATTTCACCTTTGGAATTGATTGAAAATTTTCGTTGAATAGAAACAATGAAAAACAATTTTTTCTTCCTTTCTGGTAATTATGTGGTAAAAAGAAAATGTATTGTAATCACGCGCCGGGAGACGGGGATTTTTCGACAAAAACCTCTAAATTCCGATCACTGGTCACGACAAAAGTAGATAAATTTTATTCTTGTATATAGTGCATTACGTCAATACGTTTCTAGACAGAATTCATGTTTTGTGGGTCCTTGTTACTAAAAAATCTATTTACGACAAAACGTCTGTTTGTCCGTCTGTAGTTAACACAGGCATCTAAACGCCGCACGTTCTTTTTTAGTCAAATCTGTGATACATGACAGTTTAAAATCATCTTTGTGAGAGACAAAAGTTATAAGAGTTTCTGTGGTATAGCAGGTAAGCGCACTGTTGGAGAAGCGTAAGATCTTATCTCATCCACGGCGAATAATTTTTGCGGGTAGAAACAATTTTGCGGTTAATTGTATAGTTATAATCATTCGTATCCATTATAAATATCACATAAATCATGTGTTTTGAGGCGCCACTACTTATTTTAGTGTGTTAATGTCTTTAAGAATCACGTATAAATATGCCCCTATTGCGATTCTGGCTTCAGAACGTCTTCATGCGCGCCCGTGTTGAGCTCTAGCGATATCGCAACTTTCATCTGTGACGTAATTCAACCTTGGCCATAGTCGCCGAAAGATAAGACCGGGAACGACTTCCACTGAGGGTTCTAAAGACCACGGCTTCTGGTTGAAAATATTTCTAAGTAAAATGAGCTATGTAGTTGCGTGGGTTGTAATAGTTTGAATTCTTATTGCGAATTTGATACCTTTGACACATGTAGAACATTCCTCTAATAAAAAATCTAAGTGCAATGAATATCACGTAACTATTCTTTTCGTAATAAGTGTGCTTGGACAGCGTGTTGAGAAATAGCACAGTGCGGTCGAGCCAGACCTACGGACCACAGGGATCCGAGTTCAAATCCCAGTAACGCTGGAATATTTTTACCTCCACGTGTAAAGAGAATTACGTAATGCTGTAGGAGGAAGTGTCGAAATTTTCACAGAAAACACGTTTTGTAAGTAGCTAGTTCAAAAAAAGTGGATTGTTGGTATTGTTCTTTTATTTTCTATACACAAGGCTGTAAAAACGCTTATTTTTTGAACCCGAAAAAGTGATTTTCCAAAAAACCTCTTTGTGTATCCGTCTTCGTGTGAGTAATTCTAGAGCCTAAAGTAAACACGATTTTCACCAAAATGGATATTCCTTGAACGATCTGGTTAATATTACGAATCTTCGAATTTGAAACGAATCTTTTAATTTTGAAGGTACTTTACACCAAACCCCATCATATTTACATAATTTCCTCAAAAAGAGCTCCTTCTGTAAATCTATTCCTCGAAGCACAAGATGTTTAAAAGTGGCGTACGTTCAATTTTGGGCGAACGATCTGAATTTTCGAAAATTGCAAACAAATACCTATTAACATTGTCGAAAAAAATTTTAACGCTAGAGATTTTTGTTTCATGAAATCTCTTTTTAAAAATATATATTAAATTAATGTAAATTAAACACCCCACTCTTTCCTAGTAATGATCCACTCTTCACTAGTAATGATTGCTCCTATTGGGTCTAACCGCTTCCTTATTCTTTGGAGGGCTACTGTTTTTTTAAATTTTTTTTCCAACAGTATTATCTCAAAAGTACTGGATGAGAACAGTTGATATCTGGAGTTGAAGGGATGGTGTTAGCTCCTATTGTAGGCCTGGTTCCTTGTGATTCCAGTGAAAAATCAGTAACTGCACTGAAACAGC
>BLKR01012571.1:0-18208 GCA_011170035.1 Teleogryllus occipitalis
TTTATGACGTACACCTATCATAAAAAGAAGAGTACATATCTCGTCACAATTTAACGTTAACTTGATTTTTTAGTTTCAAAACTAACGCAATAGAAATGCAGTAGTATAGGATTGCTTCAAAGAAATAATACAAATAAATCCAGTCCGCTGTTTTGTGGTCGTGCTTACACTACCGTTCCTATCGCCGGTTTACAGTGTTATTTAGTGTGTTTCCACAGAGAAAGTTATGCAAATCCTGCGGGGACGGCGTGTGTATAATCAGCAGCGCACGCCGCGCTCAAGATAACCGCGACGCAGCCGGCGGCACACACACACACACACATGCTCGGCAATGCGGGCGCTGAAACTGTCAGCGGGCGAAGCTCAGTAGCCCCGCCATCGCAGCTGGTTATTTTGCTAGGCCGAGCGTTTCCAGAGTTGAGCTAAACGCCGCCCGCGCTCGGGAGGGGGAGCGGCGACCTTGCGCGGGTTTCCGGGAGCGACAGCTTCTGCTGCGCATCGGGCGCTGCGCTGCGCTCAGGCACGGTCCTTCGGAGGGCTCGCCGCCAAGGCCGCAGCGCACGATGTTTGTTTTCTAGCAGCTCGAACGAGATAAAAGTTCTAGCACGCCGTACCCACAACTGGCTGACAGAGCTTAGGTCGACAGCTGTTGCCAATGCAGCGTCTCTACCGGGAGAGGTGGCTCAGGGGATCAACAGATGTCACTGCAGTGCCTCTGAGCGGGAGGTCCTAGATTCGAGTCCCAACGGATTTTCGACACTAGCCACATTCCTAGGTCGAGTTCTGTCGCTCTCTGGAGAATTCAAGCGGACGGCTGCTCTGATCGGTAGGTTTCTGTAGTTTCTCCGATCAATACCACGCGAATGCCGAAGCAGTACCCTCAGAAACGGGCCACGGACCGTGCGCGATCTTTCCTTCCCATTCCTTGTTTAACTTTCACCCCTTACAGACATTTACACTACCACACATGCAGGGTGACCGACCGTGAGCTTAGAGCTTGTCCCGTCAGGGGCGGTGCCTGGTTGGTGGGAGATACCTCATTGGATAAAAGCCCACTAGCTGACAGTAGGTCGGGACCGGATCTCACTATCCAGTAGGGCAAGATCATCGCCACCTCTCGAGCAAAAACAAGCACTACACTTACGAGAACAATGACCTTCGCGCTCCCGGAATCACTAGTAATCAATTATTCAGTGACTCTAATCGGGAGGTCCTAGGGGTCGAGTGGCATCATTTTAGACACTGGCTTGATTGCAAGGTCGAATTTATCCGTAGTCTGGAGGAGAATTCAAGCAGCAGGTCGCTGCGATCGATGGTTATCTGTAGTTCCTCCTACGAGTTCCGGGTAAATACTGCAGCAACAGCATCCTAACAGAGGAAGCGGAAACCTCACAAGTCGACGTGTAAGTCGGCGCAGGATCTCATATTCCAGCTACGGAGTAACACGGTCATCGTCCGGGATGTAAACTGCGCTATACTGACGAGACTAAATACTATGTCAGTTGTCGCTTTCGGCGAATGAAATTATTCAATCCAAGGAGCAAGAAGACTTATTCACTCATTCACTCACAGCACTACTAGTGCACTAGTACACTAGCGTATACTAGTACACTAGCACACAGCACTGGTCGGTCATGCAATGTCGTTCCTCCACCATATATAGGAGAACCGCGCAGAAAAAACCCTTCCCTCGGTGCAGGCCCGGATTGAGCACGGAGAGGTCGTTCCGGGGCCTCCGTTGTGGGGCGCACTCGCAAATCGCATGAAAACGTAAAGGAAGCCTCAAACAAACAAACGAGACAGAAAAACTGACAGAAATTAAAGCCAAAAATAGCGGGAAAGGCGGCCAAATGCCGCAAATTCCTTCTCGTCCAACACAGGACTGGGGTCCACAAAAATCCTTTCATCGCTCTCCAGAAAATGCGACTAGACATTCTGGTTGTCAGTACCCCTTGATTCCAGTGGCGTAACTAAGGGGGGGGGGCAGGGGGCGGTGCGCCCCGGGTGACACCATTTCAGGGGTGACACCAATTATAAAATTGTAGAGCTCGAATTACATAATTTTAGTGAATTATTTAAATACATATTAATGAAATATATACATACATAAGTATTAAATGTTAATTTAATAGTTATACAATTAAAGTAAAACGCGAAACTATAAGCAAATTGCCCCACTTTTTCAGTGGTCTAAGAGTCTCGATTTCGGCGATTACTTTATCTTATCTTATCGTTAATCCTGATAAAATAATCTACAAATTATCTTTAATATCGTGGAACTATACTTGTATTGTTATTAAATAATGTTTAAGCTATTCATATATATATATATATATATATATATATATATATATATGTGTGTGTGTGTGTGTGTGTGTGGTGTGTGTGTGTGTGTGTGTGTGTGTGTGTGTGTGTGTGTGTGTGTGAATGAGTTTTGCCGCAGGTGACACCATCTTAAGCTACGCCACTGCTTGATTCGACCAGTTATATCGTTAGAAGCTTTCCTTCTTAGCGCTGTCGTTCTGAGGTATCGTCTGAGAGCTACCGTATCATTCAGAATCTGCCTTCCATATGTAAGCAATCGGCTCGTATCTCTTTGTCGGACGTCAGACTTAACAGACTGATTTGATCGCTCGAAGGGCCTATCACAAGAAATTCGGAACTTCAATACATTTCCTTGCTTCAATAAACAGAAAGCTCATTTCATGTTTTTGCAACAGACTTATTGTGAATTTTTTTAAATTCATCATGTTATTTCCAACAGACAAAATAGTCATGCAGCTCCAAGAATTCAACAAAGACAGTGCACACAATGACAATATGTCAATGGAAAAGGTAGAACAGTATCTATAATATTTTTTCTTGCCAAGTAAAGGATAATATGTGCTCGAACATACGAAATGATTGGTAGGTACTGTTATCAAGAAAAAATATCTGGTTTATTGAAGCGAAGCCTTAATTTCCCATTTTGCCTCATTCAAACTACAGTGAAACTGAGATAATGTATGGACATAGACAGGCGCTTTACAGGTAAATTCGAGAAACTAGATACGTGAACTGATTTTAAAATATTATACGAAATTTTAAATGGAGATGTATCAGACTAATCTTTCTGGAGAGGACGACAATGATAACTGTGATGGGTGCCACTAGCTCAAATGTGGTAAAAAGCGTAAGTCAACAACCGGTGCTGTTCAAGAAAACCAAGCGTATGGCGAATATACGGAAAATGACATAGAAAGAGTTGTCGATATTGCTCTGACAATAAATGTTTTCCATAATGTCACTAGAACCGAAAATAAATGGGTCCAAATAATGATTGTTATATCGCATATTTTGGTTCGTAATTAATGTTATAGCAGTTATGGATCTTAATATTTTAGTTTAGATCTCGATTCTTGTTATTTTATGTATATAGATAGAAAATGTAAAATATTGGTGAAGTTCTTAGTAGTTCTAAGTAGGACAAAAGTTTGTCAGAAAGTATGAGTCGCATCAATTTTATTTTCAATACAATTTTTTCCCGTCCCTAAGCAAGACTCAGGTTTGAATGATAGAGTGAATCATTTTGTTTGTTCCCACATGAAGACGGCTCCGGAGCCCACGCAACGGTCAATTCGGCCACGCCTTAGTGCATACGTTAAAATTCTGATTGGTAGATCCCTCTTGATACCCATCAGCTACCGCATGGAACTTCTTGTCGTGGTTGAACGCGAGGTCGCCAGGCGTTCTCGCCCTCGGGACTTGCTTTCGACGCGATGCCCCCTCGTTTCCCGTGCAGAATATGTACAGCTCGCTACCTAACTGATAGTGAGAAGACTTACAAGAAGATAGGCGACAGTTCGCGTGAGGGGAGTTAATCGCTGCTAGCTGAAAGACCAGCATGTTTCGAAAGGTTCACACAGAGCGAGTGTTGAGCTCATACAGTAGCGCTAGGCGACCTTCTTTAGTAACGAGGAAATAGGCCTTTGAGGATCGGGGAGTTGGGTTCAAATGTCAAACTATAACCAATCAACGCTAGTGAAAGTGTCGTGTTAGAGATAACGTGCAGCAAGGCTAAGTGGTGTGAAATACGCAACTCGGTTTGCCGTTATTAAGAACTGCCAGCTTTTCACTAAAAAAAAGCGGTAGTTTTCTTCATTATTTGCATAGTTAATGCAAAATGAAGCTGATCCATCCACGGGGTTTGTACTTTCGCAGGCCCTATTAACCCTACACAATGTAGACAACAACAGTTATTTTACCAGCAGTGCAGTGCATCAGGTTCCGCAAGATATAACCAACAGTGAATCGATGGAAACAAGTGGTCAGGAAACACAGAACCCGACCTCTGCCGAAGGCAACATGGAAGGGCGCTTCGCATCAGGTTCGTTACACAGCGAACAGTCACCGCCATCATCATCAGGAAACCCTTCACTAAAAAGGTCAGACAGTGATTTTGTAGATCCGCATAAATATAAAAAGAAAAGTCCCGTAAAAAACAATTCTAATGACTCGGTTGATCCCAGTCAATATAACTGTAAAATTGGCAACAGATTTGGTGTGCTACGCGACAATGTAACTTCTCCAGAAACCAGCCGTTTTCAATACCTCAGTGAAAATGCCTCCGAACAAACAGATTTACCAGCTAAAATCCCCCCAATTTTTGTATCAAATATCTCCATCTCATACAGTTTCATCAAAGAACTTTATTTTTAAGTGACCAGTGACTTTGTAGCAGATTTCAAAAACAATAAAACAAAAATCAGTGCAAACTCCATAACAGATTTCCGTAACCTCATTAAATACCTCATAGAGACAAACAGAAGTTTCCATTCTTACAAGGACCCTTCAAATAAAAAATTTTCAGTTGTGTTCAAAAATCTGCATCAATCCATATCAGAAACGGACATCTTAACAGAACTCAAACTACGTCACCCATCAATTATCAAAATTACGAGACTACAAAAAGACAACATCCCAATCCCGGTAGTTGCGGCCGAGTTTAGTGGCAATGAACCTATTGAAACAATTCTTGAAATCACCCAAATATGTAATCACCGTGTGACTACTGAAAGACGTCGGAAACCCAAAGGACCCATCCAATGTCAACGATGCCTAGACTATGGACACACGAAAAACAACTGCAACCATGTCATTAACTGTGCATTTTGTTCCGGAAATCATTATTCAGTGATGTGTCCGCAAAAAAGTGATATACCGGTTTGTGCTAACTGCAATGGTAATCACAAGGGTGATATCAGAAACGAATCGTGCTCATACTATAAAAAAATCATTGGACAAAAAAATAGTGACCAGTTCAAAAACAATAGTAATGAAATGCACCAACAATCCAAATCCTCACCGCCAAACTTATCTCACACTTCCTTTCCAGGTTTACCACCAACTCAACCCATTCCGAAGTTTACACATCAAAACAATCCCAAACCAAACCCTTCAAATTTACCAAATCAACCACGCAATCGCGTCCAATCACCTTCTCACTTAAACAATAATTCCAGCAACAATATAATCAACACAATCATAAACTCCATCACCTCCTGTATAATAAATTTCATCAACTCGCTAATACCATCATTAATCTCAACCATTCAAAATTCAGTCTCAGAATATTTAAATAATAGTCATGCCAGGTCAAATTAATAAGAGCTTAATCTTCATGAATTGGAATGCAAACAGCATTCAAAACAAAAAAACCGAATTTATCCATTTCTTACATCATTACCAGATTGGGATAGCATGTGTTACCGAATCACATCTATGTGATAAAAACAAACTTTACATCCCCAATTATATCATCTACAGAAATGATAGAAACGAAACAAAAGGAGGCGGAGTATTTATCGCAATATCATCCCACATCATTCATTACCAAGTTGACATTCCGCAAACACCAGGTATAGAAACTGTAGCAATACGCACAACACTAAATAGCCAAACAATTACAATAATAGCAGCTTATAAATCTCCCTCGGCAAAAATCAAAGACGCAAACCTAATTAGCCTATTTAATTCGAAAGAGAAAACATTATTACTCGGGGATCTTAATGCCAAGCATATAAGCTGGGGCTGCCACACTAACAATAATGATGGCAAGATCCTTGCTCGAACCATAACAAACAATAACTTAAAAATTATCACAACAATAGACCCAACCTACTACCCACATGATCGAATACGTAAACCAGATATATTGGATATAGGTATAACAAACACAGACATAAAATTTCACACCACCACAGTGTCCGAGCTAGATTCTGATCACATCCCCGTACTGATCTCAGCACAAAAGTTAACTCCACAACATGCAACCGTACCTAAATCAAACACCCTAAAAATCAACTGGCGAAAATTCCAAGAAATACTAAGAAATAAAATCCCACAATTTAAAATATTAATTAGTCCCGCCGAAATCAATCAGGCTGTATCACACATGAATTCGCTAATCTACTCTGCCCAAGTAACACAACTAAATCCAAGTAACACAACTAAATATATCACCTAATAACCATAGTAATAAACATAAAAAATCACCATCTGATATTTTGATTGCAATCTCAATAAAAAATAAAACAAAGAGACTATGGAATCAGTTAAGAACACCGAACTTAAAATCAGAACTAAATTTAATCACAAAAGTAGTTAAAAACTTAATAACTAACCACAACAACCAACAATACCAAGCATTATTATCTTCACTCCATGCTAACAACAACTCTTTATGGCAATTCACCAACAGAATACTGAAAAAGAAAAGCACGATACCACCAATAAACACTTCGACAGGTAAAGCATATACATCCGTTGAAAAATCCGAAGAGCTGGCATCCTACTTTTCGTCAACGTTTATAACAAACATCTCAAAACCACACCCTGAACATCAAACAATACACAATAACAACAAAAATACATACTACGGTCCACATCACAACATACATCTCACCAATCCAGCCGAAATTAACAAAATAATTACAAAATTACCCTCCAGGAAAGCACCCGGCCACGACAACATAAACAACACAATAGTGAAAAACCTACCTCCCCCTGCAATAGCATTTATAACTAACATTTACAACTCCTGTCTTAGAATAGGTTATTTTCCACAATCTTGGAAGCATGCCATAGTTATCCCCATTGCCAAACCGAACAAAAATCAAGCCGATACAAGTAGCTACAGACCTATAAGTTTACTCCCCACGTTATCCAAAATTTTTGAAAAAATAATTCTCAACAGACTAAAAGAACACTTACAAGCAACCAAAGCCATACCAAAGGAACAATTCGGATTCACTGAAAAACTTTCTACACTACACCAACTCCTCCGCATTACCGAACATCTTAATTCATCATTTCAAAAAAAATATCACACAGTAGCAGTTTTCATCGACATAACACAGGCGTTTGATCGGACGTGGCATGAAGGTCTCATATACAAAATAAAAAAATAGGCACTCCACATTATATCCAGTCCATCATTCAAAGTTTCAGGAAAGTTTCAGTAACAGGACCTTTTCCGTAAATGTAAACAACCACCATTCCAACCCAAGACCAATTTTAGCAGGACTACCACAAGGATCACCTCTATCACCTACTTTATTTAATTTATATGTTGCAGACATTCCCAAACTCAACGACATCCACATTGCACAATTCGCGGATGATACAGCCTTCTTTAACTCCGGTCTTTCACTTACTGATTGCAGCAACAAAGTTCAATTGTACCTTAACCTAATAGACAGCTGGGCTTCAAAATATAAAATCCAACTCAACCCAACCAAAACGGCCGCCAAGATCTTCACACTCCGTCCACACTCACCCCCGCGACCACTCATACTAAACAATACACACATCAACTGGCTCCCTCTTAATACCCCAATCAAATACTTAGGACTGAACATGGACACAAAACTCAATTGGAAGCAGCATATAGATGCCAAAATCATTCAAGCCAAAATCAAATTAATACAACTAAAGCCTTTATACACAGATCCAGCCCATTATCATATAATTCAGCATTATTAATATTTAAAACAATAATAAGACCCTTGCTACTATACGCCTGCCCAATCTGGTTAAATGCAGCAAAAACCAACCAAAGGAAATTACAAATCATACAAAACCAATTCCTCAGAATTATCACAAACGCTCCCTGGTATGTCACCAACAAACAGTTACATAACGAATTCGACCTAGAGACAATAGACTATCACATCACATATCTAGCCACCAACTTCTTCTCAAACATATCCCAAATCCCTTCATTAGCAGTTCACAGACTCGGCAAAAACCCATCACATAGAACCCGAATACAAAATAAGTTTCCATTCCACATCTTTCTAAAAAAATTCTCTGATATAGATCCCGACTAGAGGAGCCCCATGGGTAACCTCAACCCTTGTATTAGTTTTAAGTTTAAATTTAAGTTAGTATTAAGCCATCATACATATGTAGAGTTATCTCAACTGAGCTATGTATTCACCATCTATGGCAAATAAATGAAAAAAAAATGAAAAAAAATAACCAATCAACCATTGGAAAGAAAAACTGTTGAATTCCATTAACATAATCACAATATTTCTATTCCTCTGTACATCTAAAGCAACACAGGTGTACTTCTTTCCTGTAATATAGAGAGGAAATAGTTTCAATGAACAAACGTGTTTATTCCTTTGACATTTTCTTAATTTTTTGGTTTCTTAATATCTCAAAGGAAATGAAGTCGAAAATACCATGGAAGAGCAAACCTCTACTCTTATGGAAATTTTCGGGAAAAACTTTGAAGCATAGTTTAGAGGGAATGTTTCAGGCTTCTAAAAATGTGTAATTTTAAGCTCATTTACTATCGACATTTAGAAAAACTTCATAAGAGATCACTTGATGTTGTGCTTATATTAAATGAAAAAATCAAGAAAACATAATTTAATAGTATTGTTTTCAGTTTAATAGTATTAATAGTATCGTTATAATAGTAGTCTCTCCGGGCTAAGAGACCCATTTGGTGAATTCTTGTAGAAATAAACGATGGTACATTTAAGGGTTAAATTTATGGCAATAAAAATATTTAAAATAAAAGAAAAAAGAAAAATTACTTAGGGCAATAAAGAAACTCTCTTCTGGAGAAAAGAATACCTTTCCTTGTTGCTCTAAGATAAGTTATCTCTCTTGCGTATTTTGTTATCGCCTTATACAGTGTGACTACTTCCTTCGACTTTATCTATATTTCAGACTATTTTTATATTTCAGCTATTTTAGTCGAAACCTCAATTTAATTAACCAATGTGAACATGACACACTGTATCAACATCATTGAGAATAAGGGATTTTTTTCACTACTGCATACATCATGGACACTGACAGTAATCTTTGTAGTAAACAATGCCAACCTGTTGCCTAACGTACATGCACAAGAAGAATAACTGACGTGGTTTATAAAACATTATCTTCTTGCTAACATAAAAATTTTTTTTCACCAGTGCGTGTATCTTGGACTCCAACTGCAATCTTCATAGCAATAAAACACTAATCTGTTGCCTGGGAGAAAAAAAATGGCGTGGACAAAAAAGTGGTTTTTTGTTGGCGTATCTTTGTGTCGACTTCTGGTCTGCAATTATCACTTCGAGAGGAAAGGAAGATCGCGGCAGTTTCCGTCAGTGGAGATTTCTACGGCGCAGTTGAAAACTCAGCAGAGGCCTGCCCACGCAGCTGCATTCGCATGTCAACTCGTTTGACAGAAATTCAAAAGTGAAAAAAAGGAATCCCCAAGACTCTGATAAATGAAATATTGCGCAAACAGTGATAGAAGTAAATTATAAAATGTGATACAATAAAATTGGCATGTAGCAAAACAATTCGAATGAATTTTGATACAAAATGTGTTTTTTTTAAATTAATAGTTAATACCAAGATAAAAGTGGAACAAAGGTTAAGTTTTTACTACTACTTTTGAAATGCCCTATCACATTAAAATCTACCGCAGTGGTATTGCGTTCTAGGCAGTTTTTAATAATAATAATAATAATAATAATAATAATAATAATAATAATAATAATAATAATAATAATAATAATAATAATGAAAACGATTAATTTAATCTTCAGCGATCTCCACATTGATTAGTTTCTCAGACAAAAAAATACTCGTACTAGACGAGTTTAATAGGCATTTAAATTTTCTTGTGTAACGTCTCCTTGAAAATTTTGGGTGCTTCTGCGTCTAAATTTTGGCAGAAATTTGAAAGCAATAAAGCGAAAATTATCAATGTTTTGTTGTATACATTAATGATTTAAAGATCTAATTTTGAGGAATGGATTGTTTTAAGAGAGAAACCTTAAATTATAAGGATAAACGACAACAAATTTTAATATAGCACCAAATAACATGAAATTACACAAAACTAGGCACATTTTGAAAAATGGGTATTTCAAGCAATTTAAAAATAAAACACTGACGAATATATTGCAGCACGAAAAGTAATATCTTGCTCAAATATTGAAGTTATAGGGCATAATTGCAAAAGAAGTATAATTTTTCATTTTTTGATATTCTAGCTTTAATGAAAGCCGGTCATTTTGATCCTGAAGATCAATTTTGGTAAAAATCCAGTGTACGGTTTTCGATGCTAGTGTTGTTGATGAATTGATGGACAAACACCTGAAGAAAAAAATTTCCCCCATAAAGCATCAACTAAATGTGGATTCTGACTACAGCACACATTCGAGAAACTAATTTGCTACATTTAGGAGCAAGAAAAATTCACTTTTTCGGATATCAGAGAGAAAACAGTTTTTTCGTCCAAAAGTCGGCCAGTTTTTCCAGAAGCGGTATGCAACAATCATTACGCTACGGATGTAAGGTTGTTACGGATCGTCATACATGAGAAAGTAAAAAGTCTAAATTATTAATAATGTACTTACAGGTGGGAGTCAACAACTTCTTATACTCGCAATTTTCGCAAGTTGAGGATTCAATGCAAATCAAACTTGCTCCACTTCCAAAGCCACTTTACTTTGTTGTACTCGAGTAAAAGATTTAAAGAAAACATTTGTTTATAATCCCCGATTCCGCCCAGCCTCCAGTCAGCTTACTCACCACCACTTCAACGCCTCCGCCCCGCCCACATGCTCTCCCCAGCTCGTCTCCACCCCGCCTCCACTTCGCCTCCGTCTCGCTCCCACCCCGCCTCCACACTGCCCCCAGCCCACCTCCGCTCCGCCTCCCCTTCGATGCGCCTGGGCGGACAAGGGTAGCAAGGGCATTGACAAGGGTGGATTTTCATTTGATAACTTTGAATTTAGGGAATGTACTTTCAACTAAAATAATGCAACATCATATTATGACCACCCGTATGGTAGAACATGAAACCGAGTCACAATTTTGTGCTACAACAGCGCGACCTCATTTAAAATGCATGCGCGCGCGTCACGGAGACACGAGGTACCAACTGCATCAGTAGAGATCGCCCTGGCGTGGAACTGCTTCGTAGAGTCGCTTCAGATCGGCGAGTGGCGAGGTCACTTTCTGAACGGAGCGCTGCCTGGCTGGAAAGGTGCGAAGTCTCGGTGAGAAATACATTTCCACACGTTCTGCAAGATAATCGAAAGCCACGATTCCGGAGAAAGGAGGTAATCAAACTTATCATGATTTTGTATTAATTGAAATGAAAGTAATTAACGAAAAAACGTTGTAATAACATTTGAAGTACTTAAAAGGTGAGTAGGAGATGCAGGAGGCCTCGTGGAAAGAGATAACGGAACCAATTTGTATTTTTCTTCTCTATCTTTTCCAGTTTTTTGTCTCGTTGCTTGTTATATCGTATATTACTTCTTGGCATCAACACCCATATTCTGATACATCTAGAATATCAAAATTTGGAGTTCGAGAGCAGACGACAGGGAGACTGGGGGGGAGGAGTGCATCGTACATGACACTAAATTTCTTCCCTGCTGGCTTCCAAGTAAGATCGTTGCCAATAGAATTACATCTAGTTTTGAAAAACGAAGTAGAACGGACTATTACGAGTTAATGAAATCAGTTCATATTTTCAACTGAAATTCAGTTAAGACCAATTCATGTAACGAAGGAAGTGAAACAACCTTTTTTTAATGAACCTATTGTATGGAGAGTATGGAGAATTGAGTGATGTTAGAGAACACCCATCAAAGATTTCATTGGATTGTATAAATATATCTTTGGGTTTGTGGGTAAGATTTCATTGGATTGTATAATTAATTATACACGTGGGTTTGTGGATAGGATTGTAAGTGAAATTTGCAGTAGGAATTTAAAGTGATTTATCGAGCAAATTAATTCGAAGAAGAGATTTTTAGGAAAATGGTCTTGCTCAATATTGGTATCAGCAGTGGAAGAGGCTTGATATTTTGCTCTTTTCTTATTCTGCATGCTTTTGACTGTTTTTGAATAATTTAATATAGTGGTAAACTTTTCGCCACGGAAAAACATTACACCGACGTTGTTCAGCACGTCTTTTACAGATTTAAAGTTTTGGTTCTCATTCTGACCACAAAAACGGATTACGAAAGCCCGTTCTTTTTTACTATAAATGGACAGTTGTACAGCCATGTTTAAGTGGCAACAACTTAAGCGAAGATCAGGTGATAACGCTTAAACTTACCATAATCAAAGTGAATGGTATTATCTTAAGATCGGTAAGTACATAAAGCTGAACAATCAACCTACAGACGATTAGAACGAATCTAGAGTGTTACTAATATGTTACTAATACCCTCGGACATGGTATTTTTTATTTTAATTTTTTACGTCAAAAAATAATTTACACGATTTATTGAGTGTTCAGAGGCAAAATTTAGTGAATCCCGAATTTCCTATTACCCCATGAGTCAGTAATTTTCGGAAATCTTAATTTCTCTCAAGTAAGGACTATAGACATGTATATCCATTACTTGTATATACATTACGCTGTTCTCGTTTACCAAAATCCTAACATTGTGGGTAGCATACTGAAAACGTACGTTATATTTCCCGTAGATTACTATACATGGTGATCGGGGAGGAAACGTCGAAACTTTGAAAATAAGCTCTTAAGATAATTTTAAGCATATTGTGTCTGCGTCTGTCTGTTTGTGTCTGTCTGTCTGTTTGTCTGTCTGTTTGTGTTTGTCTGTCTGTTTGTCTGTCTGTGTTTGTCTGTTTGTGTTTGTCTGTCTGTTTGTCTGTCTGTTTGTCTGTCTGTTTGTCTGTCTGTTTGTCTGTCTGTTTGTCTGTCTGTTTGTCTGTCTGTTTGTCTGTCTGTTGTCTGTCTGTTTGTCTGTCTGTTTGTCTGTCTGTTTGTCTGTCTGTTTGTCTGTCTGTTTGTCTGTCTGTTTGTCTGTCTGTTTGTCTGTCTGTTTGTCTGTCTGTTTGTCTGTCTGTTTGTCTGTCTGTTTGTCTGTCTGTTTGTCTGTCTGTTTGTCTGTCTGTCTGTTTGTCTGTCTGTCTGTTTGTCTGTCTGTCTGTTTGTCTGTCTGTCTGTTTGTCTGTCTGTCTGTTTGTCTGTCTGTCTGTTTGTCTGTCTGTCTGTTTGTCTGTCTGTCTGTTTGTCTGTCTGTCTGTTTGTCTGTCTGTTTGTCTGTCTGTTTGTCTGTCTGTTTGTCTGTCTGTTTGTCTGTCTGTTTGTCTGTTTGTCTGTCTGTTTGTCTGTCTGTTTGTCTGTCTGTTTGTCTGTCTGTTTGTCTGTCTGTTTGTCTGTCTGTTTGTCTGTCTGTTTGTCTGTCTGTTTGTCTGTCTGTGTTTGTCTGTCTGTGTCTGTCTGTCTGTGTCTGTCTGTCTGTCTGTGTCTGTCTGTCTGTCTGTGTCTGTCTGTCTGTTTGTGTCTGTCTGTCTGTTTGTGTCTGTCTGTCTGTTTGTGTCTGTCTGTCTGTTTGTGTCTGTCTGTCTGTTTGTGTCTGTCTGTCTGTGTCTGTCTGTCTGTTTGTGTCTGTCTGTCTGTTTGTGTCTGTCTGTCTGTTTGTGTCTGTCTGTCTGTTTGTGTCTGTCTGTGTCTGTCTGTCTGTTTGTGTCTGTCTGTCTGTTTGTGTCTGTCTGTCTGTTTGTGTCTGTCTGTCTGTCTGTTTGTGTCTGTCTGTCTGTTTGTGTCTGTCTGTCTGTCTGTCTGTCTGTCTGTCTGTCTGTCTGTCTGTCTGTCTGTTTGTGTCTGTCTGTTTGTGTCTGTCTGTCTGTGTGTCTGTCTGTGTGTCTGTCTGTTTGTCTGTCTGTTTGTCTGTCTGTTTGTCTGTCTGTGTTTGTCTGTCTGTGTTTGTCTGTCTGTGTCTGTCTGTCTGTCTGTCTGTGTCTGTCTGTCTGTCTGTCTGTGTCTGTCTGTCTGTCTGTCTGTGTCTGTCTGTCTGTCTGTGTCTGTCTGTCTGTCTGTGTCTGTCTGTCTGTCTGTCTGTGTCTGTCTGTCTGTCTGTGTCTGTCTGTCTGTCTGTGTCTGTCTGTCTGTGTCTGTCTGTCTGTGCTCCGTCTTCTAATTGTGTCTGGCAGCCTGTGTCTGTCTGTCTGTCTGGCAGCCTTTTTTTTTTTTTTTTTTTTTTTTTTTATTAATAACTTTATTTCACAGCATGCTCCGTTACATATAACACTACATGCTTTCAAATGCATATATATAACTTAGAAATAATAATATTTCAAAGTAATATTACATCTTCAAAATACACAAAATGAAAATACATTCACTTGAAATTATATCAACATAAAATCGTTGAGCTTGAAATTTAAATCCATAGAATTCATATCTATCTGTTTAATGTTCAAACACTGTCTGTTTAATGTTCTGAAGAAATATGTTAAATTCACGTAAGTGCCGTTTTACTAATTTCTCAGGTGTGGGGGGCCAAGTTCCTAACTTCATTTTTATCTTCTGTATTAGTTTCTTCCTTTCTTCAACTAGTAGGGAACATTCATAAATGATGTGGTATACTGTTTGGTCTCCCTTGCCACATTCACATGTTGGGTTACTTATAATACAGAATCTATGTAAATATGATTTATTGTTTCCGTGGCCTGTTATTATGGACGTAAAAATTGCTGTTCCAGGTAATTTTTGCCTCAATCTGTCTTTGATATTAGGAAAAAATGATTTTGTGATAGCGCCTTTTGTTGTTTCGTTCCATTTGTTCTGCCAGATTTGAATTGCTTCATCTTTAAATTTGTTAACTAATGTAGTTTTCGAAATTTTATCATAAGCTATTGGCAATTGTGTATCCGCTGCAGCATGTTTTGCTAGCCTGTCTGCTAGTTCATTTCCTCTAATTCCCACATGTGCTTTTAACCATCCAAAATATATTTTCCATTCATTCATTTCCAGAATTGTTATTTCATTTAATATTGATTCTATTATTGGGTTATGTTTATAATTATTAGCTAAAAGTGCCAATGTGACTTTACTGTCTGTATTTATTGCAACAGTTTTGTTATTACTTGGGATTTTTCTAATCATTTGTAGAGATTTTAATATTGCAATTGCTTCTGCCTGATTATTTGAACAATTTTTATTTAGTCTATATTTTAATTCCATGATTTGTTTTTTTTTTCTTGAAATATGACTGCTGCTGCTCCCACCTTATCTTCTGCTTTACTTCCATCTGTATATATTTGTATTTCATAAATCATGCTGTCTGTTACTTCTCTAATAGAAAACATTTCTGCCGGATGTCTCCATTGTTTGGGTTCCAGTGACTTTTCATAGAATTCTATTCCTCCATGTGTTGCTTTGTACAATTTAATTTTTGTTGAAATAGTTATTTCTATAGGTTGCATACCAGAAGCTACACAAGAGGCATCGTATGAGACCGTCCTGTATGCTTTTGAAATTTTTATATTAATAAGTCTCTGAATTCTTTGGATCTTCTTCATGTTCTTTGAAATCTTTATAGCTTCTTCCCAAATAGGTGCTCCATATGTTAATATTGGTTCAATTGCTCCTTGGTAAATAATAATAAGTGCTTTGGATCCTAGACCCCAATTCTGCTTTGCAGATCTTGATAACATATGAACAAGTTTTAGAGCTTTCTCCTGAATGTAATCAATATGTTTATTAAAATTGAATTTCTGATCTATGTATATTCCTAAGTATTTTAACATCTCCACTTGCTTAAGAGGTTTATCATTAAGGTAGATTTGAATTCTCTTTTCTGGTATTTTCTTCTTTTTGGAGACAAGAAGAACTTGCGACTTTGAATCATTGAATTTTATTTTGTTTTCCTTGGCCCAAAATTCAATTTTCTTCAGGTCATGATTTGCAAAATTCTCCGAATCTAGTATACTATGACCCTTTGTCATAAGCAATAAATCGTCTGCGAAAGCTACAATTTGAGTTCTGTGAGTGAAATCTAGGGTCAGGATTGTATTATATAAAATATTCCAAAGGCCTGGTCCACAACATGATCCTTGAGGGCAGCCCTTTTGAACTTGTTTTTCTATTGTAAATGTAGTGGTGTGTAGGCATGCTCTCCTATTTCGGAAGTAGTCTCTCACAAGATTATATAGATTTGTAGGACATTTCATTTCCCGTAGATTACTGAGTATGCTTGGCCACCAGGCGGCATCAAACGCTCCTTTAACATCCAGACTAACAAGAACAATATAGGGATAATTACTAGAATTTCTCTGTACAAATTGTTTCACGGCCATTGCTGCATCTGTCGTCGATTTTTGCGGCATAAAACCAAATTGGCGGGTACTGAATAAATTTCTTGAATTTATGTGATGCAATATTCTATCTATCATTAGCTTTTCCAAGACTTTTCCACCCACATTTATCAAACTGATTGGCCTATACTTTGAAACTGTTATACATTCCTCTTTACCAGGTTTCACAATTGGAACAATTATGGATTTCTTCCATTGTGTTGGAAAGCATCCCGCCTTTAAACATGAATTATAAATCGAAGTGAAGAATTCAGGGAAAAGCTTGAAGGAACTCAATATGATGTCAGATGTTATACCATCTTCTCCAGATGATTTCCTAGGATTGAATTTTCTTATTACAGAGAATATCTCTTGTTTGGTGAATGGTGCATCATCTTCAGTTTGAAAAGGTTCTTTAACAAGTTTTCTTAATTTCTTATGCTGTTCACAATCATCATGCACATCATCTTCTGGAATAAAATAATCCATCATATAACGAAGAGTACTTTCTATATCAGCCGTGTATGTTTTATCTTCTTTCTGCAGCGTGGTAATCGTTCCTTGTCCTCTTATCTTGTTTGCTGCTATTCGATACACAGCATTCCATGGATTGTTACCATCTGTAACATTACAATAATTCTTCCAAGATGTCCTTTTTGTAGAAATAATTTTTGATTGATACTGCCGATTGACTTCATGGTATCTATTTTTCCTCTCTGCTCTTAGTTGTACATCATTAAATGTTCGTTGGTACAGCCTCCTAAGTGCATTTGTTCGTTTTCTAAATACTGTCAATTCGTCTGTCCACCATGGGACAGTTTTCCCACGATGACTACGGGCATATCCTCTACTTATACGGAATGATTTCTTGCAAGTTTCTGTTATACAATTAAAACATCTGTCAACAAGTTCTTCAGTGTCGTTATGAATTGTTGCTTGAGTTGCAAGTTCCATATCTAGTTGTTCATTGTTTGACTCACAATTAAATGCAACAGCTAGATTTTGGGGCAGTAGTTTTTCAAACATGTCATAGTTTTCATTTTTGATTATGTATTTAATTTTATTAAAGGTTTTTACAATTCTTTCATGAACGTGACCAATGGTTATAGAAATGATTCTATGATCAGAGCAACTCTCCTCATTGCAAATATTCCAATCGGAAATTATTTTTATGAGGTTGTTAGCCATTGTCAGATCTATACAGCTTCTCCCTCGATTTGACTCAAAAGTAGGTATTCCAGCGTCTTTGTTAAGTACATACAGTGTATTAATAATCAGAAATTCTTCTAATTTTTTCCCACGTGCATTGTTTAATGCATCATGCCAGAGTTTGCTACGAGCATTAGTATCTGCTAAAATTAATAGACCATATCCGCGAGTAAATTCAATAATTTTTTCCATTTTACGTATATCTTCTTCAATATTTTCTCGTGGATCAAAATACATGCTTGCACTAAAGAATTTTAAATCACCGTATTGAATTTCAACGACTACACAGTCTTCATCTGAAATTTGTGTAATACAGGCAATATCTAAAGTTTTATTATTGACAAATATTGTCGCCCTTTTCTTTCCATTCCCAATA
>BLKR01012572.1:0-18205 GCA_011170035.1 Teleogryllus occipitalis
ATGAAGACGGTATCGAAAATTTGCGTAGGACATATCGGGAACATTCGGATATTGGGGGTCTACCCATATGAGGACGGTATCCCGAAATTTTACGTACTACATAAACGAGATAGAACATTTTCTATCAGATTGAGTTTTAAATAGTTCAAATTGTTATTATTGTAAGTGATTTTGAAACACTTTTACTTTCTCATACACATCCGTGTTTACGAAGTAATATATGTACCTGTATTATTGAGAAAATGATGTAATGTTGCGGTGAATTGATTGGGGAGAAGACAGAGAAAAATTGAAGAGAGAAGAGATTGAATGTGGAGAAGACCACGCAACGAAATAATGGGTTTAGCTAATTACTATACAAACCAGGAAAAATTATGAACGCAAATTGAAACAAAACAAATGTTGGTAATAAATATATATTGTTTTTAATTACAATTAAATAATATTTGAAAATTATTTTTCTCCACTAATTTGCTGCGTTTACATCGTGATCGTATGAATCAAGTTTCGCTGATTTAGTTTCAAAAACTCATAACTAATTTACAAATGTATGTATGTATTTGGCGTTTTGGGTCGAATGTTCGACTTCATCGACTGTGTCCCCATGCCCGGGTCTAGTTTAATTCCCACGCTCGGGAGGTAAGAGGACACGAGACGAACATGGAGTATTCCATTCACCCTAACTAGCAAACTCCGCCTGCATGAACTTTTCTTCGTCTCACAGCTACAGAAACTGAGGCTTTTAAAGGAAAGCTATCACTTTGCCCCGACCAGGAATCGAACCCGGGATCGCATCGCGGAAATCTAGCATACTGTCCATAAGGCTCCCTAGTGTCTCTAATTTACAAAGTACTACTACGTTTTTTACAAAGAGACGAGACAAAACGGGCATTAGATTTATAACAAGAATTGAATAGAAATTTTTCGATAGTAATGTTGTATGCTCTTGGTTAAAATTTTTATCTTACTGTTTGCTGCAAAAACAATCATGAATCGAAATTGCACAAAAATTGCGTGTAGAAATTAGGATTCGGATTCTGGTAACATGTCATATTTTCATTGATGCATTCAAGACGTAGCTATTTTGTAAATAAATGTTTATCGTGCCGTATAAGTAATAGCAATATATAGTTGTTGAGTCATTTGTTGATATTTTTCAATTTTTAGGATTTTTGGTCATCATTTTTGTCGTTTTTACTTATTTTGTTTCCATTTCGTACTTTTTTTTAGAAAATGTTTCTTGAATTTACACTAACACTCTAAAGCAAACGTGAGCAGGAGAAGTAAGAATTTTTCCAAATTTGACAAACTTGAATCTAACACAAAAAAGGTGTCTTAAATGATCCATCACGCAGGGAACTTTTCAGATCACAAGCTCCTAGCATTCCGTTGTCCACGCAACCTCTTGTTACACGATGAGATACGTAGATGAATGTCTGTACATATTATTGGGACTACGAACTATTTTCAAAAAATAAAAATGTAATTGAGTCACTTGCACAAGGTACAATGGCTGTACAAACTGTTCAAAAACTGATTGCAAACAGAAAAATTAAGAGAAATCTAGCCTACATTAAATGTAGTTTGGGCTTCTTGTCGTCAACAATTACCCGTCTATAGGAGAGATATGTGCCTTTAGAAAACTTGGTAGATTTAGTAAGAACAATAGAACACGTTTTTCAAAAAGCGCGTGGTGATGTTGGTAAGGCAGTGTCAGAATATTTTCAACGAATTCTTGACAAATGTTCTGGATCAAAATAATTGTGCTCCATTGGTCGAGTGTTAGAGGGAGATTTCGTAATGAATGGCACCCAAGAGAAATTCAAATCCAGTGATTTACCACACTTCAAGTATGCTTGTTTCACCTGTTGATGTAGAAAGGTTTTTCATGTTCAAGAACCTGCTCGTGTCAGTCGGACTCGGCGGTCAGTCGTGTTAATTTTCATTCGACAATACGTGCATGATCACAGTCATCTATTGCAAATTTCTTGTTGAACGAGGTAAGGACAATTCACCTTACACATAATACTTATTATTTATAGATTATTTCCTTTAAAAATTCAGTTAAATAACTCGTTCTTCTGGCTTCAAAAGGTATTTTTCCTCTCTTACATGTGATCGGGGCCAATGATTACATTTCCTCCAAAAGAAAAGACTTAATTAGTTAAAATTGTAAAATTCAGTGAATAAGTAAACATTTTCTGACAAATTTGTTGCGTTTTTATTAATTATGATATTTCCCCCCAATTTTTTAGACCTTATATAGGTCCTTTTCAAAGATTTTAAGGTAATCAGAATTCAAACTCTGGAAATTAGACATTTACAGCTTCTTATTGTACAGAATGGAATTCTTTAAATGATAAAATATTTTGATAAATTGATAAAATAATTTATAATTTATTTGAAATGTAGATACTGTAAACAATTGAGTTTAATTATTACAAATATATTGACAATTATTTTTACAATTATTGATTAGCGAGTCTTGTAGATTTGTTTATGAAACATTTCTCTTCCTCATCTCAGTAGTCGCGATTTCTGAAAAGAGATTGCTTCAACGTACGTTCGACGAGGGCCTCCATCAGGTGGTTCTCTTTGGAGGAACACGGTTTCCATTCATCAAAGAGGGCCTGCAGGGTGCCTGATAGAGTTACAGTCGCTCGCCGGCTTGCAGGCTGGAAGAGAGATATGCAATCATGTATTCAGTTACTTTTCTTTCCCTCCTGGCTGTTATGTAACGAACGCTATTCACCGAACTGTGCAGATGACGAATTCTGTGAAATTCATTCGAAATGAGCCATAAAAGCCCTCTGGCGTTTCTATTGGCCTTTTGAAATCTTGAATATCAAATATTACTCCTGTACATTTTTGACTTTGGTCTAGCACAAGTTAGCTAGTTGTATATTTTATTTTTCAAATATTCTGTCAACGTTTTTTCAAACATATGGCGAAACATTGATTAAAATTTGCAATATTGTTAACTTACAATATATCTCTTTGTGGTAAATTAAAAGTGAACTGTAAGCTCCATGTATCAACTAAGATTTAAGGAACGTGTTGATGGGGAGGTATAATTTTCTCTACAATATGCAATTAACAAAAATACACAAACACGAAAAATGCAAACCAAGTATGGAAAAAGTGGAACCAAGAAAATGAAAAGGTAGAAGAATAAATTTATTATATCATAAAAATACGCAAAACCATCACTGCAAACGATGTGATCTTAAATTAGCACAATCCTTTCGACTCCGGTAAATCAAATCTGAGACATGGTCGAGATTGTAACCTCCCATATGTCGGTTCCGTTGATTTTTGAGAATTACCCGAGAACGTTAAGACACGACAAGTTGCAATTATAGTGTTTCCGAATTGCAAGAGATCGCGCTAGCAGTAAATGGTATCCCTTGCGAGAATTTATTAAAGTTTCTGAACGCACTCGCGTAGAATGGAACCACAACCAATCAAAAATCACCCTTGAAAATATCAGCACTAGCGCAAGGCGCCGCTAGAAAAGCTCTCTCTTTCGCCGCCGACCGCCGATCCGGACGCACCGAAAATGTTCGTGTTGGACGGAGAGGAGAATTCGCCGTATTTCGACGATAAGAAGCTTGAAAAAGTTTTTTTGTCTTTCGTCTTGGTCTACCACGTAATAAATTCATTACGCGGAGATATTGCAGTCATATTGTATGAAATACGAAGGACTGTGGTAGCGATTCACCAGAGAACATGTTCGCTGAAGCAAGGGGTTCTCACGACCTTGAAAGGATCTGGGTCGCCGTCGCCGCTCCAAGCTGTGGACATATTTCTTTGAGACGACGTGTCGTAAGTCAGAAAACTTCACTAGAAATTCTCAAAAAAAGAACTGTTTAAAGAAGCGAGAATTATTCTACAGAGATAGAATTCACCTCACTTACAGACGTAGAAATTCGAGTAATTATATTAAAATCATTTAAACGTAATCTTTTACAATATTGCAGTCGCAAAAGCAAGCCAGATAGCTAATTCCTGTAAAGAATTGTAAAAACCTATTTTTTCATTTTCTATTGACGATAATATTTGTTCTTTTAGTGTGTTCAATTTATTGTTTAATCGTTTTCAAATTGTTCAAAACCAATAATTAGTAAAAGAGTTATTATTAATCGTACGTTCATTGCATAACGACATTTTTTTCTTTGCTGGCTAAATTGTATAAAGTAATAATCTACGTGAAAGTGAAACAACGTCTTGTATATATTTCATTCACTATTCAAGTGACAATTTCGTTGAAAGTGTATGTAAAGGGTATTTTGGTATGTGATTCTTTTTCAGTATTTTGTGTTTCCATGTATTATTGTCTTGTGTACAGTTATTTTATTGTTTTTTTGTGAAGTGAAGGGTAATATAATTTTATGTAAAGTGTTTATACAAGTGTTAAAACGCAACTGCAGTTGTTAGGTAAGCACGTAATTGCTAAAGGTAGAGCAAGTGATATAATTTTTCAATGCAATGTGTAATTGCTAGATAAAATTGTATTCAAGTATTTAACAGAATATATCTAGAACTCTGTTCATAGTTAAAAGATTAACTTGCCTATGTTTCTTTTATTACAAAAGCAGGTTAAAAGACGAACACACTCCTGTAAGGCAGTTGGGACATATAAAACCATTCCTAATTTTTGGTGTGATATTGTCATAACAAGTCACAACAGGTCAGGTAATACTACTAGATTACTTAAGTGACCCGCTGCAGGCTTTTTAGTGAATATAGTGAAAAGGTATAGCGGTCACAAGATGCAGAGTGAATTTCATCATGGCTGACTTTCTGTATTATTATGTTGTAAATAAACAAAATGGACTACGTAGAATAAAATTACATACATATTGTGATCGCCTCCAGTGTCTTACGAAAGGCAGGTGAAGCAATGAATAATCGACATTTAAAGAGAGCGCCACATCCACCCAGCAACTGTTGGGCGATGAGTGGACGTTCTGTGCTATTCTCACACCAAACTAACTGAACGGATCCTGCGTCCACCCGAAGGTGGAAGAACACATTGTGTATCCGTAGGAGGAGCAGATAAGAATGGAATTGGAATGGTTCCTGGAATTACAAGAAGAATCCATGTTTGAAAAACGACATTGAAATCGAATTTAAAAAGGCAATTTATGTCGCATCTCTAAGTTGATGAATTGAGGTAAGCGCCATCGTAACTAGTAAATATAAAATATTACATCGAAGAGTTACGTAAGTAAATTAAGTGATTTGCATAAAAATTTATTAATTTAAGCTTTGATTAATTCAGTCTTGATAAATTTTCTTTGGCAACTTGATGTGAAGCAACTATGCTTGCGTGGCAGGATTTGGATGACTGCATCCGAGAGGCTGAATTCGAGTAACTTCGCTAAGTTACTAGATTGATTGACTGAATAGTGATTCCGGGCGCATCAAATGTTGTTACATTATTGCTGAACATTATTCTCATAAGTGTAGTGCATGTTTTTTCTGGGGAAATGGTGGTGATTTTCCCACAGTGGATGCTGATATCTGGCGGCGAGCTTCCTATCACCTAGCAGGGTTTTCCCCAACCGCGTATCTCCCACCAGCGGGTCACCGCCCCAGCCGGAACAAGCTCTAAGTTCCTGACCGGTCTCTCGACATGTGTGGTTGTGTAGTGCATGTAAAATTGTTAGTCTGTGAATAAGGGGAGACGATAGGACAAAGAAAGATCGCGGGTGGTCCGTGGCCCATTTGTTAGGTTACTCCTCCGGCATTCTCCTGATATTGATTGGAGAACCATGGAAAAGAGGTCAGAGCTGCCGACAGCTAGAATTCTTCTCCAATCAGAGACTGAACTCGATCTAGCTATCTAGCTAATGTCGAAAATCCTGCGACCGCACGGTTTCGTTTGGCTCAACTGACTGGCCAAAATTAATATCTCAACTGGTTAGATTTTTATTTTGCACACACATTTGTACAAAGTACCTAATAATGTATTTTATAAATATCATATGTACCTCTACATTTTCCTACAAAACTGTCAGAATTTGGAATGGCATATGCAATAAAAATATCTGTAATTGAACTAATGTTTTATACTGATTGAAAAAGACAACAAATTGAAAGAATACTACGTTAGGTAATTGTATAACTTTTTACAATGTTCCATGTTAGTATAATTAATATATAAATCTAAATGCGTTGAACAATTTTCTAATTTGAATTTTAATATTAGGTCTCTTTAGGCCTTGAATTTACTAGTAATTTTCAAATTAGTCCGAATCAGAGTTTCCACATTCATCAAATAAAGAAGCTAAAAATTTCTGCTCTTCCTCTGATAAACTATACACTTTTCTTTTTGGAACTTTTCCAGGCTGGAAATATATGGATCAGAGGATATTAGCAACCTGTGGAGGAGGTCTACATTAGTTGTTTATCTTGAATGTTTCCTTCAGAAAAACTCGGAAATTGTCTGCATCTTCATTTCGGACTTCTTGAGCCTTCTCAGAGAGTTGACCTATTGGAAAAATACAAAACTTAATTAATGTTTCATAATGCACCAGAACTTTGTGGACAGTTGCTGGCTTGGCGTAGCACTAATAATCGAAGTACATTCGCTTCGTAACCTTCGAAAACTGCACAAATGACGTAGAATTAATTGAATAGCCCACAACCATGTCTCCAAAATCACATTGAATCTGTCAATGAAATCTTCATTGATTACAGTTATTTGTGCCAACATTGAGCTTTCCGTGCAGCACTACTATCATTGGTATTGCCACTACTCTGCTTGGGTATATCGAAAAGAAACTCTATTTTTCTTTCAAACATCTCTTGAATTTATTTCTTATATGATTCCACTTTTCATTTTGTCTTCTTTTCTTGTGAATTTGTCATTTTATGACTTCGAGCCTGTAGAGAATATGAAGTAAAAACTCAAAGAAACGGATTCAAGCATGAAGTGGAAACCAACCTAACTAAAGAGTTGATATGTCAATGTCTTTTTCTTGTACGCTCAAATTCATTTCATTAGGTGAGGCCCGACATACGTAACATTTTTGCTGAGAACGATATGATAAAATTTTGCATTGCAGACTTTACCATCAACCATTGTCAGGCGCAGGTCATGCGAGACAGATATAGAATTATGTGCGTGTGCATTAACAGCGCTCTGAGCAAAATTGGTAGGTATCAGCGTACTCTATCGGGGTGGCTGCTGGTAGTCTTTGCCCTCCCTGTGTGCATGTGGCGGGCACGTGATTTCCACATCCATTGCCCTTAGAGATCACTGGTCCCGTATCTGAGGTGCGGCTGCATCCCCCCTATTCTCATTTTTTGGACATTGGCGAGGCGAGATGTGTACTAAATTTTGCAGCTACGTTCCGGGAGAGTTGGCTCAGGGCATCAACTGATATCACTGCAGTCTCTCTCACCGGGAGGCCCTAGGTTCGAGTCCCGACGGTGACAGGATTTTCGACACTTGCTAGTCAGCTAGGTCTAATTCAGTCGCTCTCTGGAGAATTCTAGCGGTCGGCTGATCTGATCGGTAGTTTTCCGTGGTTTCTCCGATCAACATCAGGCAAATGCCGAGCCAGAGGCCTAACAAACGGGCCACGAACCGCGCGCAATCTTTCCTTCCTCTTCCTTGTCCTATCCTCACCCCTTGCACTACACTACCACATATGCCGGGAGACCGGTTGGGAGCTTAGAGCTTGTCCCAGCTGGGGTGGTGCCCAGCTGGGGGAGATTCTTGGTTGAGGAAAACACCGCTAGCCGACGGTAGGTCGGTGCCGGATCTCGCCATACAGCGGGGGAAGTACACCGCCACCTCCATAGAAAAATTATGCACTACACTTACTGGCTTAATGACCCTAGTAGTGGTCACGCCCGGAGTCACTAATAATCAGTGATTGCTGCTCTGTGATGAAATGGCAAGTGGTGGAATATAAATTTTATTTCAATGTTATATCTGTGTATCAAAGAATGATTTGGCAAATGATTTTGATGGAGTTGTTTGATGGAGCGACAATTGGGCGCATTTAATGAGCACGTGGGAGTTGATTTCCTGTGCATTATCAAGCCACAATATGAGGGTGGCACTTGAAAAAATTTGTAATCACAAGACTGGTGCTAAACCATGCGGTTGAAGGCAACATTTTTTGGGAGATCTTTTTAATTGTTGTTTAAAATGAATCCTTTTTGTACAGCGTAATGTACAATATAACACGTTATTTTAGGAATGTGGCCTTCTGCCTTTCCTCATGGTTAATGTTCATTAGCCATTGTTAAGAGATCTAATTGTCTATTAATTTTTCAAAGTATATTCTTTTTTCTAATGTAATTTATCATACAATATTTCATAACACATGGTTGTAAGAATGGTCTCCTTCTGTCACGCTAAATGGTTAATGTTTATTAGCCATTATAAAAGGTAATTTTGCAGTTAAATTCTTATCCTTTACATTTTTATTTCATTTTAATTAAATTATTTAAATTTAAACCTTTGTTTTATTGTTGCATACATGTTTGTGTGTGTGTGTGTGTGTGTGTGTGTGTGTGTGTGTGTGTGTGTGTGTGTGTGTGTCAATCCTACCAGCGGTAAACAGTCGCCATTGCAAATAAGTAATTGTACTTGATCGAAATGGTTCATGGCCGGTGTGAGGGTAAATTTCTACGGGGTTCAATTATATTCAGCTATCTGTGTAAGCAAGAGAGAATTGATTTGATTAGTGACATTCATCACTTCTATTTTGATGATAGCTGTAGTTTTGTTAATGAACATAAGTTTAACATATCTGCAGTACTGTGAGGATGAAGGCCTGAGGTTTTGCCAAAGAATAACCTCTCTTTCACTGTTCGGCGTTTTGGCATAGTCTTGAAATAGTACCAGCAATACACTAAACAAAGAAATCATCACTAAGTACTGAGCCTGCACAGGTTTCTTTTTAATGGCTGTAATCAGTACTTACATATCATCTCGAACCTAGGCCCTCCTGGTCAGAAGCACTTCAATGACATCAGCTGATGTCTTGAACCACTTATCCCTGTCTAAATTACTAGAGATAAGAACCTCTTTGAACCGGACTATTGGAGTGAATGACTGATTGCTCCTTCAACGGAAGGTGGCGAAAAGAAGACTTCCAGATGTTGAAAATCGCCGACAGAAGTAAGATACATGGTGAATATTTTCATATCAGGGCATCATTAATAGACTGAGTGCTTAGTGAGTAAAACTTCGCGAGAACGAACGAGCAGCTTTGAGAGGTGAACTGTAAAGGGGTGGGAATGGTAACGGTGCTTTCCTTTCAAAGACAAGTTAACTTTTCCTACCACCGCTCTCCTCCCCAATCTGTTAAATTCTAAAAAAAGTATTGATTTTAAAGTATAATGCTAATAGTAATCTCAATTCAGTTTCCATTAGTAAAATTCTCTCTTAATTATTCAGTTACTGACTAAGACATATGTATGTGTAAATAGTTTCTTCGCTTTTTATGAGAGTGATATATAATTTCTTTCTCATATTCACTAGCCAAAACTTACCACACTTTAATTTCTCCTCAAATTGCATTGTCTTGTTTCCTGATTTTATTCTCCTTTTCCAACCGTTTGTCTCATCTCTAAACGTATACTCCAACGTACATTAATCTACAAATAGGCGTGATAAAACTGTTGATTAATTATAATAAAGATTTTTAATTACAATAGCCCCTCTAGAATCCCTACTAACCATTATACTACAATCTCCCTTTCGATAGAATGTCTGCCCTGAGATAGCTGTTAATTGCTTTGTTTTCCGATAATGTCGACTTTAACTATCACAGAATTATTAAAGTTTATATTTAGGTGCATATATTGGGAAGGTGTGTTGGAGACCAAGATGTTCCCAAAAACAATGTATTTAAAGGATCACGCAAATCTCAATTTCCTCAGTTGGTGGCATTACCACTAACCACGCAACAAAACACAAACTCATGAGTTGCGGAATATGCAGTTCCGGAAGTGGTATTGTTGTTGCGCCGACCGGAAATGGACAGAAGCGCCCTTAGCGTGCAATTTCCGAGCTGGGCGGTGTGTCTCGCGTTTCGCAAACGCACGTTATAGCTGTAATTATTCTTTGGAAGCAGTAAACCCTTCTCCACGTTCCACAAAAAGTGAAGCCGAAACGTAGTCTGCATTTAAAGGGACTATGTTTGAGATTTTTCGTAATTCTCTGAGTTTTTAGGAAATACATCATATTGAAATTTAACGCCCAGGTGTGAGTGCTGTTGTAAATTTATTTCTGGATGTTCGTTGATTTTTTGGGGGATTTTCTTTCAACCATTAAATATCATTACTGACCGGGTTGTTTACAAACTATTAATTATGACTCTTGTTCAAACATCGAAAATCTTTCTGGAAGTGTTTTATTCTAATATATTTTATCATAGTTTTATCTCGCTATTCAATTTAGTTTTGTTTTAATTTAACAGGCAGGAGGCTGGATGGAGAGTTGACTAAGTAATTGTAGAATATAGAAAATTCCTCCACTTGACAATCTTGTTACCGAAGACAAAAATTAAAATGTAATCTGTATTTACAAAAAAATTAGTTATTTAAATTTAGTGTATACTTATTATATAAGTTACCAAAAATACATAAAGTGATATTTTATTAATTTAAACGATATTGTACTTAAATATAGTAATAAAATTGCCTCTTTTGAGCGGTGAGACTCGGACTATAACGATTGCTCTTTCATCTTACCACGTAATTAATTGAATTGAATTGAGTGTGCCTTGTTTTACGTGGCGAGACTCAGGCCATGAGGCCTGCTCTTCCGCCTGACCACGCAAATTTCGCTACGCTCCTTTCACCAACCATGGGAGAAAGAAGGTATTACTTGGGCGACGAAACAGGCGATTTGAATTTAGCTCAGAGGCATCATTTAGGCTTGAGGATCTTTTACATGCAGTAAATCTACTACTAACATGGGACAGCCGGCTTTACTTCCCCTCCGAAGGAAGGCCTACGAAGGATTTTTCGCCCTTAAAAATCCACAGCTTCGATCGGGTTTGAACCCGCAAACTTGGGTATAACAGTCCGATACGCTAACCGTTACACCATCGCCGTAATTACGCCCTCAGGACTGAGGATTGAGCTCTGAAGTGCTCTCTCGCAATAGGTTTTACTAGTGAACATCTTTCTTCAAAAGAGACAATTTGCTGCCTGTTTTCGAGATAATTTTTATCAACAAAATTGCGGACGTTGACAAATTATGGTTTCTACATTTTTCAATTAACAGATCATGATCGACATTATCAAAACCTTACTGAAAAACTTAGTTTTTATGCTATATAAAACAGATCTCAAAACCTTCAGGTACCTTCTGGCTGGGCTCTAGGCGCTCCTACGTGGTCTAAATTCTGTGTGATTTGCGTTTAGTTGTTGGGTTTCAGTTAAATATCTGTTAATGCCTAGCAACGATTATACGGAGAATCTTCCACAAAATTGGTAAGACGCTGAGAGGAGAAAATCAATGAGAGAGGAAGACCATAGTGACTTTGGTGGGACGTTAGCAAGTTTCAAAATCTGAGAAAAAAAGAGACGTGGGAAGAGACGAATTCTTTATATGTGTAGTCACTGAAAGGGTTGCATTATAATTCTCATTATCTTTATTTTGAACGCAAGTTTTATAAGGTTTTATTTTCTTGATTAGTTATTAACAATAACCTTTCACATGGGGCAAATAAGATACTATATGATATCGTAGGCTTCCGCGGCCAGAGTCATGATCTGGGCTGTTCGGGTGACGCCGCGTCGAAGGCTGGGGTGCCGACGTTTCGACCGACATATCGCGGTCCTCTTCAGTGCAGCCCTGAAGAGGACCGCGATATGTCGGTCGAAACGTCGGCACCCCAGCCTTCGACGCGGCGTCACCCGGACAGCCCAGATCACAAATAAGATACTAATCTATTTGACATTATTTTCAAAATATTTTGATTTTTCTTCCATGTCTCTAGAGCTCGGAACGAGTATTATCTTCATATCAGTACATTCCCAGTAAGGGTGAAGTCTTTGGCGGAACAAAGGCTAATTCGTTCTTAGAAAAACTACAGAAGTGATATATCACAATAAGTTGTACATTTAGCATTAAAGATAATATCCCACAAAGCTACGCGTTTATATCTTATTTTAGAGTTATACGAGATAGATAAATGTTATTGAAATATACTGAGCAATTCATATCTGGAACACGTCAGTACATTTGCACTCATTCGAATGTATCTGATTTACATCATATTAAGAGTTAACATAAAAATATACAGTGTAATAAGTGCTGCATATATCAGCCTTATAGATTTTACTCTCTCGTATAAATAGGTGCGCACGGAGTAACATTCGTAGTATTGAGAAAATAATGCAATGCTGCGAAAAATCGATTTCAAGATTTCAATGAACATTCACATTTTGGGGACCACTGATACAGAAAGTGTTGTTTTTTTTGTTGAAAAAGTCCACGTCCAATATTTCCAAACTTGTTTGAGGCCCTGCTAGTTTGTAACAAATTCTATGAATTTTAGAGATATTTTACATGAAGTTCCTGGTAAGTTTCCAAAATTGCTCAGAAATGGCTCAAATATTTTTTTAAAATTTCTTGTCGGAATATAGTTACATACACTTATAAAGATGGCATATGTAAAATTCTTATGGTTCCTTCTAAAATTTCGATAACTGCCACATTTTAATTTTTTTTTTTGCATTTTTTACAGATACAATATTGAAGATGATGTTTTCTTTAGATCATATTTATACTTCACTATCAGTTATTTAATAAATAATGATGTACATTTTTAAAAATATGGACAGTGGTAAATGCACTTAATAACATGACATAAACACCATTTTCATGTACTCTTTTGATTGTCTCTCACTCTTTTAATATTACTATATTACTCGTATATATTACTGGCGTTCTTTACACATCATTACATTTGAGAGTACATGAACTTCAATTGATGTCGTATGAAGTTTCCCTAATACTCAAAATTTTTCAGTCAAAATTAGTACCAAATTATGCATTTTCAAAAACGCTGAAAACGATATTTTCTCAACAATGTCTCCAAATTTTGCAAAGAAAATTTGAATGTAGGTTCAAGATTTATTATTGAGAAAATTGAAAAAAAAATTAAGGTGCTAATAGATGGGAGAGTAGAGCAAAACCGAAAATCTACCTCAAACGCAGAGAATAGAGAACTAATTGGGACGAGAAAATCTGGGCCATTCTGTAGCACTAGTACTTTTTATTTTAGGTATTAATATCGGTAGATTTAAGAATTTTTCCCTTGATATCATGAGAAACAGTTACATGCTCTTTTCAATTTGAGGCAACACTGTTTTAATCACAGGTTCCCTCTTCAGAATTACGAAGTATTTATGCATTAAATGAGGAACAAAAAGAAAAACCATTTTCAAGAGACAGTGTAACAATGACAGGCTGAATAGCGTGATTTTAGATTTTCAGACATACAATAAAAACGTCCATAAAATTTCTTTATTTCTCACGAAATCTTCAGTTAATAATGAATTGAAATAGATTCTTTGAAATAGATATTCATTCTATGAATATCACACAAATTTAACCAATCAGCAGTTTTATGAATTGTATGTTAAATTTCATTTCAATGAAATGTTTTATCAATGTTATTAAAGTGGAACTCGAGAAAAATAAAGCAATTTTTATTTGGTTTGTCAGTTTAGAGTTGTATAAGTTTTTCTAAACGGTATTATCCTACGAATGTTATTGTAATTCAAGAATTATGGAATATATGTCTAAATATATTCCGGTTTTCGTGCTTATTTCCATGAAAATTACTATATTTACACGATAAAGAGGGATGTGGTAGTTTTATTTACATTTTCGATGTAAAAAGTAGTAAAATGAATATACGAATTCATAAATTTGCTCTATAAGCTTTTTAAACAATTCTGCGATGAAGCTATTTTAAATTACACGAAACTCTGAGGCACATATTATGGCAAGTATAAAATGAATTTATAAATAAGGACAGAATAAGCCGCTGACTGGTTGCCTATTCTTTAACACAGAATGTCCTCGGCGAAGGGTGCTCCAAAGACGCAAAGCGAGATTGAGAACGGTGTCTATGGAAGCAATCGATACAAAAGTACGTGTTACACGAATACTAACAAGTAAACGAAGGAATGAAACAAGAACTTCGATCAAGAAAGTATGAAGAGACCCCAAACAATTCTCATAACACTATCGATTATTCTTGACTTCTAGAATCTGCAAAGGCTTGAAACAACATGGGCGGACAAGATAGAGAAAACAGGCAAAAGAGCCACCTTCCAACCGTTGGCAAGCGCTGCGAAAGCAGTTAGATGCAAGCGCACACTTATCAGCACGCCAACAGAGCTCGTAACACCTTTTACGATCCCGCCCCCTCGCCTGGAGGCGCCCGTCTCAGCCCTGCACGCGAAACCCCCTACGCCCCCTCCCACACCCTCCTTAACCTCTACCCTCGACGGTAGCAGAATTTTCGACACTGCCTACACATCGAGGTCGAGTTCAATCGCTGTTGGAGGGGAATTCTAGTGGCCGGCTGCTCTGATGGACGTTTCCCATGATTTCTCCGATCAACACCAGGCGAATGCCTGAGTAGTACGCTAAGAAATGAGCCACAGACCGCGCGCGATCTTTCCTTCCTCTTCCTTGACCTATCCTCCCCCCTTACTTACACATTCTTACACTAACTTGCACTACACTACCACACATTCCGGGAGACCAGTCGGGAGCGTAGTCCTTATCCTGACTGGGGCGGTGCCTCGCTGTGTAAGTGATCTTGTTGGGTCAACGTGTCCACGTGTATGTGGGCCCCGGATCTCACTATCACCCGCGCCAAAACATGCACTACACTTACGGGACTAATGACCTTGTCAGATGACGCACTCGGAATCACTAATCTACCATCGAGCCCGCATTGCTCGTCTTCTAACCTCCATCTCTACTTCCCCACATGCCCCACTCCACAACCTCCACACAAAATCTCTCTTCCTCCCCTTCGGAATCTCTATCTCTAACCATGAAACTACTTCGCCCCTCTTCCATCTCAACCCATGACCGCCACGTCCCACTTCCCAACAACAACGCACGATCTCACATCGCCCCCAATCTCCAACCACATCCGACCACTCGCCCTCACAATTTCTAACCTCACAATCTCGCTCTCCACCAACTTCCACTATGACCTCTTTCCACGTCTCAATCCTTGCACTCCACTCACAATCTCTCCTCGCCTCTCATTCCAATCTCCACCCACATTCAACCACTTCCCTTCAAAACCTCTAACCACGAGCCTCATGACCCCCGCCACTTCTCAATCTCAAGTGGAAGTCCGCCGCCTTCGGGTCATCCCCGCCACCTCAGGATAATGGGGTGCAAGTTGACGCAAGCCTAGAATACAAATCTCTCGAGACCACCCCACCAGGTCACCTCTTTTCTCTCCCCTACTTCTCCCGAGAATCCTGTCCCACCCCTCCTCACCAACCACTTTCCACCCCTCTAGCTGCTTCCTCTAGATTTCTCATTCCCGCTCGCCGCTTCGTTTAAGCTTGGAATCTCATCTCTTGATACTTATCCCGACGCACTTTCTGTGAACTTCAATTTCGCCTACTAATTTCCTGTCATTACAAGCTCCAACCTATTTTTCGACTCAGCTCCCCGGTGCCTTTATCGCGCTGCTGATGTGCGGCCGCATTCACGACTGGAATACATCCTCACTCCGCGTACGGCTTTGTCTTGCACGACTCCCCCCACTCGCAAAAAGGATTTTTTTATCTCGCTCCATTTCTTCGCCGTGTAACTTCCAACGTGGCCCTATTGATTTCGCTCTTTCCGAAATCACCCTTCCAACTGCCGTTTTCAATGCCGCCCCCCGCACGACAGGTCACAATTATATTTATCTACGCCCTTAATGCAATTTTGATACCGAGAGAACACCAATCGGGGATAACAGCGTAACCCAGAATAAATTGCAATATAATAGGAACAAAATTTTATGTCTTTAAGATTCCTTTAGTATCTTAGTTATGGTAGTAATTTAGTGGTTTGTTATCTTTAACATGTATTTAGTAATACATGACAATATTTTATGCCGTAAAATGGGCATAAATGTGCCAAAAAACGTCTGTATATATGAAGTCCATACCACGCGGCCTTAAGCTTACAGTCGACTCTGGTTATAAGTCAACTTACGTTACTGATCGCATATCACTTAAGTTACAAGTAAGCATAAGAAGATTCGGTTATAGGAACCTGAACTTGGTCTATAATGAACGTTGGAAATGCAACGTCCTGGAAATTCATTCCGTCCTGGAAAAGAATATATTACCTCAGTGCCACAAATTCCAACACTAGGCAGCTTGGAAAAAATATCGTCGGTTAGAGATTATAATCGACGACGTCTCTCCTGAGGTGAAGGTAGCGGACGGGGAATGGGCGCCTTATTGATCCGGGAGATAATGGGCCGGAGAGTGGGACGGTGTTCCAACAGTGCAAGAGGCATTGAAGGGTGTCACGTCTGCACTACGATACTTAGCGACAGTGGACAATGTAGAATCAGGTATGGAGAGAGCACGAACTCTGGAGAAGGATAGAGAGAAATTAATAATGAAAAAGTACGAACCAAAGAATCGAAAATAATTGATCTTTAAGGACAATAAAGATATTGCAATTTTCACTTTGTGCTGTTAATATATTTTGCTGTATCTCTCTGTATTAATAGAATCAATCGTTATGAAGAAATTCTGTTTCATTCGATCATCATGGGATATAGTGAACCAAAAATGTTATTCCCCAGAAATTCACTATAACCGGAGCCGACTGTATTTTGAATTACATACAAATACATTGTCTATATTGCTGCGTCTGCACAATATACACTACATCGACAGTGATAAAAATAATAAGATTTGAACGTGTTCATGAAGAGACCCACCTGAAAGGGTACGCCGAAAATTCCGCGAATCGATAATGAAAAGTGACGGTTTTGACTTTTTTTTGTAAAAATACGAAAAGTGTTCAAAGCCGAAACCACCTGATTATAATAATAAAAGTCGTAAAGGATGAAACAAAAACAATTTCACTAAACAAAGGAAGAAGGAAAAAACTGCGCTGTAGTACAACGTTGACCCCCTCTTTATTGGTATTTGTTTTGTACACCCTATTCTCACGCGTTATCACCCCCTGAGCAGCCAAACCCTACCTCGTCGTGGGAGGGTTGGGAACTTACCCCACCTCCATGACTTCTAGTGCTTGCTCCGTCTTAACTATATTCATCCTCCCCTTCAATACCCTTACCGGCAAAGTTGGCTCAACTGATGACACTGCAGTGCTTCTGATCAGGAGGTCGTAGGATCGAGTTCCGACGGTGGTAGAACACTTGCTAGACAATTGGGTCGAGTTCATCCACTGTCTGGAAGAGAACTATAGCCACCGACTGCTCTGATCGTTAGTTTTCCGTGGTTTCTCCGATCATCACCGAATGCCAGAGCAGTACCCTAACAAACGAGCAAAGGACCGCGCGCGATCTTTCCTTCCTCTTGTCCTGTCCTCCCCTGTACTTACACTCACATGCACTAAACTACCAGATTTGTTGGGACACAAGTCGGGAGCTGGCAGCTTGTCCAGGGCTCCCGACTTGTGTCCCAACAAATCTGGTAGTTTATATACACTATACAATACACCCTATCGAGTATATAAATATTATGAAAACACCCACCTATCAAAATGCGCTGGAATACTTCTCTCGCTGTCCGGTGTAGCCACTGGCTGGGCTGCGCCTCTATCTGCCGGCGCGCGGTGGCGTCGGGGCCGACGACCGGGTGGAGTGCGGGGAGAGTCGTGTGTGTGCAGACGGGCAAACAAATGAACTTCACACACCGCTGTGACGCGCAACGCTATTTAATTAAAAGCAGAAATATGTGGACCATTAGCGTATCATTTGCCGGCGTCGCAGCCTCGCTGGCTCTGGCATCGCAGCGACCCGCCTCGCCTCGCCTCGCCTCGCCTCGCCTCGCCTCGCCTCGCCTCGCCTCGCCTCGCCTCGCCTCGCCTCGCCTCGCCTTGCCTCGCCTCTTCTCGCTCGCCTCGCCTTGCCTCGCCCTGCCCCGCCTCGCCCCGCTTCGCCTCGCCCCTCCCCGCGTCGATCCGCCTCGCCCCGCCTCGCCC
>BLKR01012573.1:0-18202 GCA_011170035.1 Teleogryllus occipitalis
TCCTACATTGCTAATAACTCCTCTATTCATCAGATATTGTGAATTGACTTCCCAATCGATGATTTCGAAAATGCTTCATATATTAGTAGTACCCATCCATCGTTTTTGTCAGGAACCGACATGTGGAAATAGTCTTCAGTATTCTCGCGCCCCCTAAAAGATGCAACCCTGATTTTCTTTCTACTGTCCGTACGTACGTCGTGCCCGGTCTATACCACTTTTTGGTATGCGTACGTCTATACGGAATAATTTACGTAGCATACAGAATGTTACGTAATGCTGCGGAAAATCGATTTTGAGATTTCAACGGAAACTCACGTTGTGAGTTTTCCCGATACTGAAAAAGTGTTTTTTTCAAAACCACCATCTATTCTGGCTGGCTGGCGGACTGGACTTCTGTTGTCGGTGAACAGTACTAGCGCCTAAACTCTACGTAGAAAATTTTACAAAGTGCATAAACCTCTGTCGATCTGGCCTCAATCAATGCTCAATCAATTTTGAAAAACATTCATTATTTTTGCGAGGTACTTTACATGAAACAGATACGACATTTTCAAAATTTTCTTAAAAATTGTTTCTGTATAAAAAAGCTTCAAATTTCGCATATACAGTAACGCTGAAACGATTTTTCTTAAAAATAGTTCTAAATTTTTCAATGAAAATTTCCATTTAGGGTGAGGTTTTACTCTTCTATAATATTCTTAAAGTAATATTTCGGTTATTTCCTTGGAAAACCGAAAACTTGTAATTTTTTTTAAAAAAAGGTACTTTGGGCGGCGACAGATAGCATGTGACAAGAGAATGGAGAGACTATGATGCTACTACAGACCAAAGAAATAACAAAATTAACTAGTGTGAGAGAGTCTGTGCCATTCCGCAGCACCACTGGTTTTCTCTTACTGTACGACGACCTTCCTGGTGAGATGACTCAAGGCATCACACGATGTTTCTTACACGTCTTAGGATTGGACTCCCGATGGTCGCGTTGAGCGGCTATCTGGAGGATATTTCAAGCGGCCGGCTGCTTTGATCGGTTTTTCCGTGGTTTCTCTGATCAACATCAGGCGAATGCCTGAGAAGTACCCTAATCAACGGCCCATGGACCGCGCGCGATCTTTCCTTTCTCTTTCTGGCCCTATCCTCACCCCTCGCACACACACTTACACAAACATGCACTACACTACCACATATGCCGGGAGACCGGTCGGGGACTTAGAACTGGTCCCAACTGGGACGGTGCCCCGCTGGGGGGAGATACCTAGTTATGGAAAGCACCGCTAGTCGACGGTAGGTCGGCGCCGGATCTCGCCATACAGTGGGGGGAAGATCACCGGCACCTCCCGATGAAAAAAACATGCACTACTCTTTCGAGACTAATGATCTCAGAAGTTGACGCGCCTGAAATCACTAACAATCAATCAATCAACTGCGGGCATGGGTGTTTGCTTATGTAGAGTTGTATGTCAGGGGCTCTCTGAATCACTACGCGTTGCCTTTCAACCTCCTCCTTTACATACTTGGTCGACCTAGGTAGCACAGGGTTTGAACATTTACTCTCAAGTACGCTTTGCGTCTGGGCAGAGGGTTAGAATCCCACCAAAGGCATAAGGCATTTAAACTGCAATTTGAACCTTAAATACATATAACTTTGGTTATAAAATAAAGATGACCGTCAAATCTAAGGCAAAATATACGTTAAAGTAATATTGATGTGTTATGTATCACATTAAAATCAGGACAATTGAGTTCAAAATGTTTCATCATACTTGAAACATTGATATTTTAGACATTGATGTTTTTTTCTGTTTTTATCGACATTGAAAACCTTTTGGTGACGGCGAATGTTAGCAAAACATTGATAATTTAATAAAATTATCGATGTTTTGCTGAAATTTGCGATCACTATGTAGGATCATCTACGTATGACCTGTTACAGAATACGCGCAATGTATTCACGATCTATGCTGATCCAGATGTTATGTGCCGTGAGCTACATGCGCTTACAAACCACGTAGGTGCAATGGATTGGAAATGGATTGGATTGGCACCATGGTGGCCGCACCTAGAGAAATAATGACAGTCATGGGTGATTGTGTGGAAGACTATTGGCACCCAAAGATACAATTGCATATAATAATAACACATATACATTTCATAATTCATTGGATGTACTAAATTGTATGAAGAAAAATTGTAGTGTTACTAGAAGAGTATTGAAAATTACAATCCACGGTGTGCAAACCAACCAGAGAATTACTGCAGATGCGCACGATTCAGAAACATATTACGTAACGTTCGTTATAACATTGACATTACTCATTCAAGGAACCTATACCAACAGATGTTACGGCGCAGAACTATATTTCCTTCCAGTACTTTCTTTTAACTTTATGGAAAGACAATATAGACCACATGAAAGTTCGCAATTATATTAGGCTAGTTATTTCTCTTTCATTCCTATCCCAAGCGATAAAGTGTACTTCTCTTAAACTTGAACAGCGTGCGCATTTTTACTCTTTTCCAAGCCTTCAAGTTATAAACATCAACGTTTATTATCCTTGTAAAGTCTATGTTACATTTTCTCAAACTTTTAAAAATGTTAAAGTTTCGAATTCTGTATATTATTTCATCATTTAAGTGTTTCGTTAAACAGTTTCCGCAGTTTTAATCGAGAAAACTTTGCGTCTCACCTCATTCGATAAATGAAATAAAAAATAAATGTCTCCAGCGCAGCAGACTGCGGTTGAGGCGAAAAGAGAAGCAGGAGGGGGAGAAATGTGAGAAGTTGGAACTATGAAAGGCAAGGGATAATACGGAAAAAAGAGATATGAGGGTGGAGCCAAGAAAGACTGGTCGCGTAAAAGGCAGACGAAGGAAAAGAGATGGAAACACAAGGTTCAAGAAAGGAGAGTCGAGGAGGAGGGGGGAGATGAAGAAGGGCAGGTCGAGGACGGGGGAGGGTCGAAGAGAAAGGGAGGGCCGAAGAAAGGAGGCATGAGGAGTAGGAGGGGAGGGCTGAAGAAGGGACAGTCGAGGAGAAGAGGGTCGAGTAGAAAGGGAAAACCGGAAAGTGAAGGGTCAAGGAGGGGAGGGTCAAGGAGGGAGGAGGATCAAGCAGGGGACGGTCGAGGAGGGTGGAGGATCGAGGAGAACGGCAAGATCGAGGGAGAAAGGGGAGAGGAGGGGACGACTGAAGAAGTGATGATCGAGGAGGATGGGAGAACCGAAAAAAGGAGGGTCGAGGAGGAGGGGATGGTCAAGGAGGAGGGGAAGGTCGAGGAGGACAGGAAGGTCGTGGACGAGGAGAGGGTCGAGGACGAGGGAGGGTATGGGAAGGGAAGTTCGTGGACGGGAGGGACCGGAATGACTGGATCGTGAAACTGTAACTGAGCAAGTTGGCGGATGGCAGGGCAGGGGAAGAGAAAGTCGGGCAATACACGGTCAGGGCAGGGGCGACAGGATGGGGTAAGCCAGTGTCGGTGTGGCCGGGAAGGGGCGGGGCGCGTGCGGGTCAGCGCGCGGGCGTGCGGGCGGCCGCAGCGATGTTTATGGAGAGCCATTAGCGCGGAAAGCAGAGGTCGGGGCGGGCGCATATCGACTGGAGGCGGCGGCGGCGGCGGCGGGCGAAGTCCGTGCGTGGGCTGAATATGCATGGCCGCCCCGGGGCCCGCAACTGAAGCGCGGGGGCGGGGCTGCGGTGAGAAAGGGAGCCTCATCTGCATGGGCGCGTGGCGGGGGCGGGGGCGGGGCGGGGGGCGCTAAGCAAGCACTGGCCCTCCGCGGTGGCGAAAACGCCATAAGGTTGCCGGGGAACGCGGCAGGTGCGCGCGTTGGAGACGTCTCGTCTCTGACTCGCCGCTAAACGCCGCTTTATGACCGCGCCTAATGAGAGGCTGCACTTGGGCTGGCACACATGAAGCAGTCACCCGTGCAGAGGACTGTTTTGCTACGTGAATCATAATTAGCACGTTAGAGAAGAACTGATATCTTACTAAAAAGATCGAATGATAAAAAGAAAATCAAGAAAATCTGTAAAATTTTATTAAATTTTTATTGTATGAAAATGTACTTACAATTGCAATTAATATTTAATTATTTTAAAATATTTGAACTGTAAATTTTAATTTGTTGTAGTTTTTAATATAAACAGGCGTTTTAAATTTAAATTAAATTTTTTGTTTAATTTTGCATAGTACTGCACTTTTTGGCAGAGTATTATAAACTAATTTCAAATAAAATTAATTATAAAATTTTAGATCATTTTATTGATTTGTTAGTTATTTTATTTGATGAGTGTCTCTTAAAAATAAAATAAATATTTATAATTGTTTGTACTTGAATTATAGTGAACATGATGTTATATATTTCTTCCGGAATTCTTGTTCCTACCCACTGTTCGAGTAATGAGCCATTCTTTTAACTGTGACGACAAAATATGAATGCGATTAATAATATATGAATATTCATGAAGTTAACCGTCCAACTTTTAATTTGGTAGGTATGCCTAATAAATCTTGCCTGTGGTTATTTCCAGTCCTTTCATGAATTTACTCTTTTTTACTTCTTTAATGTCGAATGCTATTACTTGCCTTTGAATGCGAAATTTTAAATTTGCGTGCAGCTAAATAATGTGGTTACATGCAATAAATACTGGGGTTACATTAATATACAGTCTTAATAACTACTTCCCGTTTACAAAACGGTGCTTTAGTATCTAGTTAATATGTGGAAAAATATCTGGCATCGGATTGCATGGATTTATTCCGATAATGGAATTGCATAAATTCCGTAGCATGACATACGTAGTATATATGTGCACCAATGCCATTTTATAAGAACGGGTACGGATAACGGCTTCATAGGAACGGGTAATAATCAGCACATAACGTAGTCAGTAAGTGAATCTTCGATTTGTCTACCTTTGATCTTAGAGGGAGCGTGAAAGAGTGTGCATCAGAATTGAGACTGGATGTATAGAAACGTGTGTAAGTGAACTGTGGCTTTAATCTTAAAGTTCTTCGTACATCAGGATCGCTGCAAATATTTAATTTGTTCCAGTAATCACTTTGCCACCCAGAGATGAAATAACTGTTTCTTTGCTTTCGCCTTGATATTTATTCACATCTTGGAAATGTTGATCAGGGTTACATTTCTTTGCCCATGGTCAAGACCGAAATAATTCATTATCTAATCCGACAGAGGGTTATATTCTTCAGTAAGACAAAATATCACAATGAAAATATTTCCTTTTATTATAACTTTTCGCTCTTTGAAAAGAAAGAAACCGCAATTCCTACAGCTTGAATCATGTGAAAAACATTATTCAAGATTATAGTTTTCATCGTTTGAAAATAGCCGTCTGAATTCTCCACACAAATTCCTGCTTTAATTAGTATATTCAGGAATGAATACAGAAAAAATCCAGGAATTTCCACTAAAATAGTGATTAATGTCAGTAGGTCGATACAGAGAAAGTAGTAGATGAGATTGAAGTTTGTAAATAAAGGTTTTTGACAAAGTTTTCAACCAACAAAATCCGTTTTTTTTTGTAATATAGGTAGTCTGGTGTTCAATGCTTTCGGTAATACATTCTGAGAAGAAAATGTAATATAAAAAAACATTTTCATGGAATGGCCTACCCTTTTTTAGATACAATTAAATCACTCCGCGCGAGTAGAAGTTCATTTTTTATGTGATCAGGATGTGAAAGTGCCGGAAAACCTAGAAAACGAGGAGTTTTTTTTCATTTAAGAAATGTGTACAGGCAAACGGATTCACAAAAATGTACCTTTTAACTTTATTTGAGACGACCATCTTCAAAAAGTGAACAATAATTGTCACAGTCTAATGTTTCTTTAACTATATTAGAAATAAGAGCAATAGTATTTAGTGATAATTTTTCTTCTCAACAGGTTTGGAAAGTTGTTTTTGCAATAGTTCTAAACAAAAAGCTTTCGTGACGTACGCACTTCTATTTTTAATAATTAATGTTGGTTTAACTACATCTCCCAAACATCCATGAGTCTAAATATTTAGGCGCAATTGACACAAGCTTATGGCTTTTGTGGGTAATTCCCCTTCGTCAATGAACGTCACATTAGAAATGTCGTAACGTAGGTCAATTGGCACATCGAGCAAATCGAGTGGCAAAATCCTGAATTTCCTCGCACCGGAGCCTTTTACCAGGATCAGTGCTGGAAATTTGTTTCGAAATTGGCTAAATAGGCTTTTTGGGGAGCGTCGATGCGGGCCTCGCTAATTTGGTTTCCGTTGAATGCTAAGTCGTGAGGTGCCGAGGAGTGGGAAGAATGGTAATCAGTTCGAAGGCCCTTCTTTCTAGGTCGTGAGAAACGGCCGCTGGCAGGAAAATACTTCCCTTGAAGAATTATCTTTCACCTCTCACTCCCCCTTTCTTAATTCCCTTCTCTATCCTTAATTCTTCTCTTCATCCGTTACGTCTCTTCTCAGTTTCTCTGTTTTTCTTCCCACTTCTACTCTTGTCTGTTTCCGCCTTTGTATTTCCTTGTCATTTCCCATACATGCCTTTCAGTTTTTAGATTCTGAGCCTCAAAGTCGTTTTATTTCGCAATAGGATTGTTTGATCATCTAAAACTCTAGAATAGGCAGATGCAGATGACTTGAGAGACATATAATGTATATATATATATATATATATATATATATATATATATATATATATATATATATGAAGAAGCTTCTAAATTTTGTGTATTCAATACATTTGATTGACAAATGTGTAATGATTTCAAGGTAAGATGCCATCCGTTTCGGGCTTCAACAAAAATACATAAAGAACAAATACTTCCTTTGCGATGGTGCACCCCAAGATACAATTTTACATTTCAAGAAGTACTGGTTTCTTCGAAAGAATGTGAATGTTTGAAAACAATGGTGGTAACGTTGAGCAACGGACAATTAAGATTTTACATTTTTCTTTCCTCTTTACATATCAAATTAGAACTTATGACAGAATGTGTAAAAACATTAGATAATGATGGATACTTTTAGATATTTACGAACAAAATTTCTAAGGCAGCATGCATGGCTAAAAATGATTACCTATTCATAAGGCCTATCAACGCCTCTTTCAACACCCTGCTCCAATCCACCTAACATCCTATCATATCTTGTCCTGCTTCGTTCAACCTCGCCCCAACCAGACCTCTGATCAACTGTTGCTATGCAATCCCTAACACTTTAAAGTATTGCGGGTTGCATTCAAATTTAAATATCGTAATTTTTAGGGTAACCTTTGAATATTGAAAATGCCTGTTCTCTTTCCGGTTATTTAATAGTACATTATAAAACGAAGATTTAATGGTGACACGAATATGATATTACGATATGAGCGAGGAACGAGTAAGTATCGTAAACTTCACACGAGTGTATGAATACCCATTACATCGAGTTTCATACGGTACTTTTTCTACAACTTATGGTAACTTTTATAACTTAAACATTTACATTGAATGGTTTCGTGGCGTTTGACATGCAGGATTCAGCCAAGGCCACCTAGCGGACAGCTATCTTACCTGCCGCAATGGGCTTCGGTTTGCCAGCTTGTCTGTGAGACAGCAGCACAAAAGTTACAGCAATCATTCCGAGGTCAAAATTTCGCTTTTTCGCTTATATTTGAAGGCGCCATCATCTGATACACTAGACATTTCAAAGTAAAGAATCGGTCGACAAACACACGCAACATTATATAACACACAATAACTTGCATTCTGATCTTAATGTCAGTTAAATGTTCTCTCTACCACTACCACTACGCTAGTTAAATAGGATCGAAGTGAAATTACGATCAAATTTCTTTGAAATAATATTCCACGTAAAAATTACTGATAACGAAAGAAATTAAAACTGATAAACATAATTTAATATTGAATGCAATTAAATGTAAACAATCAAACAAAACATGTACTAGAATGATTCTCAATGAAGTGTCAATACTTGGTTTATAAACTTCTCTGTGATTGGTGAAGAACCTGTATCATAATGAAATTCGTACGGTAATGAGTATCATTATGCAATGGGTTGCAGCCATCAAAAGATAGAATTATACAATGGGAGTAGAAAAAAGTATTAGAGCAAGATTTGTATGAAATTGTTCCCCGCATGCTGGAGTTTTCCTGGAATAAAGAAACATACGTCGAGTTTTATCGGTAAAAATATGCTTCTGACTAGATAACATCTTGCTCAGTTTACCTTCCGAACTTTTATGATATTTCTATTTTAATATTCGAACTTCTAATAATTTTATAACATGTTTTGGAAACTAAGACGTACGATTTTGCTTCTTTAAACAGCGTTGACGTTTCCATTTGGGACTTTATCGTATCGTCAATTATGAAAAGTCAATTATATTTTCGACGTCATTTACTTGAATGTGAACCAGTTCTACAGAATGTCGTTTGTTCGCGGTAAGAACGACGACAAACGCCAACTGTCGCAAGCAAACAGCTGTATTCTTTAAAGGCACGGATTAACTTTCGCGAGGTGGAGTTCCGCAGGGCTCTGATCGTGGGCGCGGGCGCAGGCGCAGGCGCAGGCGGGCGCGGGCGCAGGCGAGCGCAGGCGGGCGCAGGCGGGCGCAGGCGGGCGCAGGCGGGCGCAGGCGGGCGCAGGCGGGCGCAGGCGGGCGCAGGCGGGCGCAGGCGGGCGCAGGCGGGCGCAGGCGGGCGCAGGCGGGTGCGAGAGGGCTGCGCGAGGCAACTGCGCGAGGCAACTGCGTGCGCGAGCCGTCTGCGCGGGCGCTGCGCGTGGCGGGCGCAGGTGCGCGCGGCGCTATCAATATCCGCAACGACTTGCTCCGCCGGCGAAATTTCATTTACTCCGCGCGAGGAATTTACGGCGGCGCCGCCCGCGGGGAAGGTGGGAGTGATGAGGGCGGTGGAGGCGAAGAGGGTGGCAGGCGACGGGGAAATGGACGTAACGGTGGGAGACGACGTTGACTCCGAAGGAAGACCCGTCGGAGGAAGTTAGGTAGGGATAGATGAATGTGAGGAGGGAAGGTGAAGGTGACGGTTCGGTTGGAGGACAAGGCTAGTGAAAACGTAAGAGCAATAGAAATGTGAGGAAAGCTGTGTTGGTGTGAGGAGCGAAAACAAATGTGGTGAGCACGTATGTGGGGAGGAGCTAAGGTAGAGGTGATGAGTTAAAACATGTAGGCAGGGCTCTGTGAGTGCTGTGGACGAATGTGTGAGTGATGAGGACGGTGGAGGTGAAGAAGGTGGCAGGTGACGGGGAAATTGGTGTAACAGTGAGAGGTGACGTTGATTTCGAAGGACACCTCAAAGGAAGTTAGTAGCGACAGCTGAATGAACGTGAGGAGGGAAGGTGGAGGTAGTGGTTCGGTTGAGGGGAGACGAAGCTAGTGGAAACACACGAACAAAAGCAATGTGAAAACAGCCTGGTGAAAGCTGTTTTGGTGTGAGAAGCGAAGACAGATGTGAAGTGCACGTAAACCCGTGTACGGGGAGGAGCTACAAAAAGGGGGAATTGAGGAGTTTAATGATGCGAGCAGGGCTCTATGAGTGCCATGGGTATCATCAGAGGTGTGAGAAAGAAAAAGCTGCCTCGCGTGGTGGGTCTGGTGGGGAGGTGGAAGTAGAGAGGTGGCGAGGATGGAATGGGGGCATGGCCAGGAGGGGATATCGAAGCGCAGAGAGGATGGGTAGAACGGACCACTCCTGAGACAGCGCGAAATGTGGACAAGTGTTGAAAGCGGGGAATTCTGAGAGGGCGAGGGCGGGGACGGCCCACGAGCACGAGCGGAAGGACGATGCGCGGTGCGGAACAGTGTACTTTGCGGGGGAGGTGGCAGAGGCAGTGGTGGTGACTGCGTTCGGGGTCAGAAGTAATGTGGGTGTCGGCAGGGGGTGGCAGCGTGCTGTGGTGGCATGCGCAGGAGTGTGCGTAGCCGGCGCGAGGAACGATGACAGCGAGTGCCTTCCGTACGTTAGTCCTTCACATCGCGTCGGCTAATGGACTGCAGTTTACTTCCTCCCTAATTACTAGCAGTTCGTTAATGAGTTACCGGCCGCACCGGCTGAATAGGTTTCGTGCTTGTTTGCTATTTGCAGGATGTAGCGCGAAGCCTGACAGGTTCTTTCTCTTCTTGTCAGGAATTTCTCGTTTTCTTCTCTTCACTTCACTCAATATCCTAATCCGTTCGTTTCGTTGAAATAATATTTGAGCACATTTGAAATATTAATGAATATTAATGCTGAATGTCAGTCGTACCTCACCATCTTATTGATTGTGTAGCAGTTTCCAGCCGGATATTCTCTAGCTAAAAATACAGACTTCTTTACGTCACCGGTGTGAAAATATATGATTCTGTATAAGAAAATGATGCTTGAACATTTGTTTCATCGCCCAATTTTCATTATATAAGAATGCTCGTTTGTTTAAAGATTCTGGAAGGAATCGGCGATCTCTGACGTTATACCAATGTATTAACAGTTGCACACCGAGCAGGAGGTCAACAATGGACTGCCGTGTTCTAGTTTTGCTCTATCTTTATTTAGGGCCTCTTCACACGTAGACACTGCCGCGAGCCACCGAGAAGAGTGTGAGAAAACTTCCCACACCGCCCCCGCCACTCGCCACCGCCGCAAGCCACTGCGCTTGAAAGAGGAAGGTTCCGAAGTCCGCCGCGTCGGTGGCTCGACGAGGTACGCTCAGAAAAAAATTATTGATAAAACTTGAATATGCGGCTATCCCCACCGACTCCTTTCTTATATCAAACTTAATGAAATATTCTTAAATCTTATCTCAATTATTACACGGTATACTCACTCTTTGCTGGTACAAAACTTATCAGCGGATTTTGTCATTGAAAAATTAAGTTTTTAAAATTTTATTTAGTAAGATTCATCTAATCATAGACACTTTTCTTTCTAATTGCGGGCATTTTGAAATATACAGCATCTGACACCAGCATCAAGTTAGCAAGATATTGTTGCAAAAACTATCAATGAGCGATTAATATCTAAATATTTAAATGTTTAAATGCTATGCATTACCCCAAAGAAACTAATATAATCTGCGTAATGCAAATATTTCTTAATAAAAAACGCCGAAATATGTACTAATGCACAGAAACCTAATACATTTTTAAAGAGAGAAAGACACACAAAAATTAAAAAATTAGAAAACGGAGGAATGTAGAATGGGAAAAAATATATTTTTTTCGATATTTCCAACGTTTGAAATATTGTTCGCACTGTTTGCGACTAGCGTGTTTCCTTTGGTTATTCTAAGTAAAACGCCTATTGTTGTGAATAAGAATAGAAATAATTGCATTGTCGTATACGGCAGCTCTGCGCTGCAACAGTATCCCAGTGGGAAACCTCCATTTAAACCAATGCCTTTCTAGTGGTGGTCCCGACGCCGACTCGGGTTGCTGGAGGCGAGAGTCAGCCACCGAAACACACAGCATCGCGAATCGGCTACACGTGGGAAGACCTCCTTTTAAACCAAAGCCCCGGACCACGACTCGGGTTGCTGGAGGCGAGAGTCAGCCACCGAAACACACAGCAGCGCGAATCGGCTACACGTGGGAAGACCTCCTTTTAAACCAAAGCCCCGGACCACGACTCGGGCTGCTGGTGGCGAGCGTCAACCACCGAAACACACAGCAGCGCGAATCGGCCACACGTGGGAAGACCTCCATTTAAACAGATGCTTTGCTACCAGTCGCGGTGTACGGTGGCTCGCAGCAGTGTCTACGAGTGAAGGGGCCTTAGGTAAATATCTACTATTTCATCGTGAAGTAATTTTATTATTAGAACCTTTCTGACCTCCTAATGATACGTTCGCTTTCAACGCTTATCGAATGTTTAGAAAAAAAGGAAAAGTAAATATTGAACGAGTTCTTAAAAAAAAAAGAAGAACGGGGTTATCTCTATCCCCGCGAAAAGACCCACAAGTACAGAAAATGTTCAATATAAATATAAATCTGTCATATCTCAAAATTGGAAATATTTTATTACAAATTTACAAAAAGTAGTTGTTTTGTATTGCTAAATGCAAACATGAATATTTCTTAAATGTATAAAAATTTCCTTCGATTAAATCATAATGGAGTGTGTGATCCGCCATCTCCCCTCACTCATTGATTTCCGGGTACGAGAAAGGCTCTGATAGGCGACTGTTAATAACAAATTATATCCTAGTCATCAAAAGAGAGTATTGTCTTTAATACATTTAAAAAAAAATACATTATGAAGCAATGATGTGATGATGGATATTAATACACTAATGTGATATTACGATATGAGCGAGGAACGAGTGAGTATCGTAAATTTCACACGAATGTATTAATATCCATTTCATCGATTTTCATATAGTACATTTTCTACGACTTGTGGTAAATTTTATAAGTTAAACTTTCACATTGAAACGTTTCGTTGCAGTTGATATGTAGAATTCAGCCAAGGACACCTAGCGGACAGTCCTTACCCGGCCCGACCCTGACGCAGGAGGCTTTGGTGTACTGAGCTAGTCAAATAGGATCAAACTGAAATTACAATCCTTTTTTTCAAATAATATTCCACATAAAACACTACTAATAAAAGAAATTAAAACTGACAAGCATAATATAGTATTAATCAATTTAAATGTTCACAATCGAACGAAACATTTACTTGAACAGTTCTCAATGATCAAGTATCAATACTTGGTTTGTAAACTTCTCTGTGATTGGTCAAGAACCTGTATCATAATGAAATCTGTATCGTAATGAGTATCGCTTTGCAATTGGTTGCAGCCATCACATGACAGAATTGTACAATGGGAGTAGAAAAGAATAATAAATCAGAGTTCAGTTATGAAATTTTGTCGTTTCTCATCCACTGCTCGTTAGTGGTTATCGATATAAGCATACGACGCGACGCACTGTTCGGAAGGGAAAAGGTGTAGAATACCTTAAAAGCTACAAGGAACTGCCAGAGGTCGAATTATAAGAATTGATTTAAGATGAATTGTGATAGAATACTTGATAAGAATGTTCACTTGCAGGTGAGTTGCAACAAATACCCAAAATTGTGAATTAATATTCCAAAGGTGTTATAGAAATGTTTTAAAAGATTCAGGTTATTTCTAATATTCCACTATGACATGTCAATTGCAGAAGCCAAACACAAATAAAACTGGATCAATTGCACGAAAAAGATGCTTTAAAAACGGCTCATAATCATAGTAGATATCATAGTTGTATCACTTAAATATTTAAATGAATATAAATACATGTAGCTTAAAAGTTGTAATAACTAATTTGGCATTATATTTCGCGAATATGTTAAACACATTGATTACTTAAAAAATCTGAAACTTGAAAAATAAACATATTTTATGCAACAATTTTCGAACGATGTAGTTAATCAAAGTATTTTTCATTTTCATAATTTATAAAATTACTCTGCTATTGAGTTATTATAATTACAAGTCCGATTTAAATTAAATACCTAAAGGGATGTGTAGAATATTGATAAATACACTGTTAATAAATACTGGATCGTTGCATGAATATTTGCCAAAATCAGGAATTAGTCATGATTTACAGTTGAATGTAATGCAAATTACCGTGTATATTTGCGGATAAATGACACTTCAATATTTATTGGCATGGTAATGAATTATTAGCCCAGACGATGAAGTGGCAGGGAGAAAATGGTGTCAAACCGCGTGCTTTCAAAAATGTTTATGAATGAGCGAATTTTAAATTACGAGACCAGTGATATGTAAAATTGTACATCAAAAATTCAAGCGTGTTGAATGTCATAATTTAGTCTGCGTGATATTTTTCACTTTCAGTTGCATTCACAAACCAAAATTTTAGTTTGCATGCAATATTACCATATTACTGTCGTTCACAAGATAGAGTTATATTTATCACATTCCCCAATAAAACATCATAATAGGTAAAAATTATATATCAGAAATTGAAAAATGATATTTTCGTAAATAATTATTTATAATGTGACATACCGATATGTCACATGAATATAAACTAACATTTATTTGAAGACTATATGGTGGAATATGCATTAAGAAGTTTAGACGATCGAAAGGTCAGCTACACCAAAATATAACGAACGCATGGATTGGCTGGGTGAGAGAATGACGGTCAAATGTTATGAAAAAAAAGAAGGTAGTTGAATACGAAGCTTCGAGGGGTGAATCAAGCAGGAAGATTTCATTCTGACCGGTATCGCGTGTCTGAACGGATCGTAGGTCGTCAGAGAGAGCGAGTGGAGTGCAGATAGTCAGAGTCGGGTTTTCAGATCGTGAAAGTTTAAGGACAGTAAATAATATTGCAGATATTGCATGTGGAAGTAATATTGATGCATAAATTGGAACTTTGTCGGGAGTGGTGATTGAGTTATAGGTTTCGGGACTATGTCATAGGACGTAATCAGGACTGATAATTTTGATAGTTTGACACCATCTTGGATAGGAGCAGAAGAGGATTTCTTGGAACTTTGGACTACGGCAAGCTCGCAAGATATTTCGACTGAGAAGTCTTCGAGGGACATCAACGAAGAATAGATAAGTTAACCGCGGTATAAAACTCTAAATTCAAAGATATCTTAATAAAAGGCCTAACATCAAAATCATTTATTAAATTCACTATATTGTTTGCAAAAAGGTAACAATAAACTTTGTTAAATTTTGTTCTTTAGAAAAGAAAGTGATCTTTCATTTAGTCAATCCAAACAGTAATGAACTAGGAATTAGAATCATTCTATTTCAGATTCCCAGCAGCGCTGTATAGTCTGCGGATCCTATAATCCATTGTAAAGGTAATAAGGATTATAATATATCGTGACCCATTGACCCAGCAAGCCGGACGCTAAGATCTTTGCGAGAAATTAATGTAGAGAGAAAAATTTGTATATCTCAAAATGGCGCCCAACGTGGGGCATAATTTGTTATAATTTATAACAATTGGTGACACGGATAAAATTAGTCTTATAAATTATAATAAAGTGATCCAAAGGGAATCTGAAATTTATGGATTGACATTTGAAATTAATTGTTAATTATAAGAAAGAGCCAAGACCATTTCATTGGTGTGATTTTAAAATAATTTAACAGAGAGATTTTAATTTGTATTAGAATTCAAAATGGATACTAGGAGCAAAAAATTGCGTATGGAGAATGTTAATGTAGATGATATGGCGTCTGCTAATACTAATCCCGAGGGAGAAATCTCGCGTGAAATTATTGAGATTGAACCACAAGAAAAGGAAATAATGGCTGCACCGTTAGGAAATATGGACCCTAATAATTTAATTCTTAAAATGTTAGCAGAAATGAACGCAAAACTTGAGCATAATAATACTAAATTAGAGGGAATTACTTCAGATATGAATACTAAATTAGAGGGAATTACTTCAGATATTAATACTAAATTAGAAAAAAATAACGCTAAATTGGAAGGAATGACATCGAAAATGTCATTAGAATTGAAGAATTTTCGTCAGGAAATACACGAGGAAATAGTGCAATTACGGGTGGATACATCGGCTGAATTCAATATTATTCATTGTAAAATTGAGTCTTTTAATAATCAAGTCGACCAAATGCAGAGGGAATTAAAAGAATCTGGCGACAAAATTAATTCCAAAGTTAATAATTTACAGGAGAGCGTTGTGACATTGGGACATTTACATGACCAACAATGCGAAAAGTTGACAATCGTCGAATCGCGTGTAGATAACTTAAACGCAATGTCGCTTCAACATGGCGAAAAAATTGAAAACATAGAATCTAAATTAGTTAATTCGGATAGTAAATTAGAAAAACGAATACAGGAGGGACTTAGAAACATTAAAATGGTGCAATAATCTGAATCTGGGAAATACATGTCGGACATTAAGGACAAGATTGAACAGTTAGAAAACGAATTCATACGTTCGCAGAGAAATATAGCAATGAATGCATCGGCGCTTGTAATACCAAGCCACCTAAAATTTCATGGTGATATGAAAGAACAACCGTGGTCGTTTATTTCAAAATTAGAGAATTATTTTATGATAAATAATATCCCCGAAAGATTAAAATTGCATATAGTAGAACAAGCCATGTCGTCCAAGGCACATCATTGGTTGACCTCTTTAGTACCGGAACCGACTAATTATAAGGAATGGAAGGATAAATTCTTAAAAAGATATTGGAACGAAAGCCACAAGTTTGATCTAAAATACAAATTAATGAGTGAAAGGTATAAGAAGGGTGGAGCCGAGAATATGTGTGACTTCGCAACACGTAAAATAGCAGCATTCAAGGCATGCGAAGACAGAATGGATAGCAATGAATTAATTAGAATTATTATTCGTCAGTTGCCTGTAAATATCCAAAATTTATTGTGGAACTCCATGCCTATTGATTCTGAGGATCTGGTCGAACGTTTAAGTCGATTCGACCAGACATTGAATAGTGATTATGATCGTAGTAACGGGTATCAATATAATGAAAGCAGGAACGAGAATAACAATGGAACGGAAAAACAATGAATAATTACAACCGCCAAGGAAATTATAGCTCAGAAAGAAAGGATGACAGGGGAAATAGTACTAAAATGGAAAATAAAAAGACAGGAAACGGGTATCCGCGGAGGTTCAAAGAGGACAATAAACGGGAACATGTGGAAATTAATGCGATTGAACAGGAAAGCTCCCAGTGTTCGAAGTAAATGGGCGGGATACTTCGAACGATGATAATGAGGGCGTGATGGTTCTTAAGGAGTTGAATAGCATTGAAGTATCGGCGGAAGATTTATTAAGGGAAGATACGGACGAACGGGCGGAGAATAGCACGTGTTTAATTTTGAAGGGGATATTTCGGAATATACCTGTAGACATTTTAATTGACACAGGTGCTAATGTTTGTGCAGTGTCGGAAAAATTATATGAGCAGTTAAAGAAAAAGGGAAATAAAATTGAGGAGCTACCCACTAGGAGTTTGGATATTCGGACAGCTAATGGAAGGCGCATCAAAACGAGAAGTCGGCAAATTTGGGTGGAAGTGGAAGTCCAAGGGATGACAATTCAGTTTCCGGCAATTGTAGTGAAGAATTTGATTCGTCCAATTATTTTGGGGATTGATGGCCTAAAAATGTGTGACGCCAAGGTCGACATAGGTAACAGGAGTATATTGTTACGAGGTGACAAAGGGCAACAACATTGTTTAGGGATCAAAGACCAGGAGGGCGAAGATATGTGTATTTGCGATATTGCGGAACAAATTGAAGAGACCAGGGACCAGATCCACGCGGCAGCAGAGGGCGCAGTCGACGAAAACGGAATAGATGCTAGTGAAGCAATTGAAATGTTAGTCAATGAATATAAAGATATTTTTGGAAGTTCAAGGGAGCCGGTAAAGGGATATCAATTTAAAATTGAATTGATGGATGAGGAACCTTTTAATCTGAAACAATATCCAATCCCCCATGTATATAAAAGCGAAGTACGTAAACAAATAAACACGATGCTTGAGGATGGTATAATAAAAAAATCGATGACACCGTATGTAAGCCCAATAGTGATAGTTCGTAAGAAAGACAATAAGATCAGATTTTGTGTGGATGCTAGGAAACTCAATAGCAAGACCATCGCTCGTCATGAAAAACCGCCGAAATTAGATGAAATGATGTGGAAGGTAAAAGGGGCTCGGATATTCACGGGACTGGATTTTACTGCGTCGTACTGGCAAATTGGACTACACCCAGAATCGCAAAAATTTGTCAGTTTTTCATTTGAAGGCAATACGTATAGTTTTCAGAGGATGGCCTTTGGATTAAAGAATAGTGGCGCAGCTTTAATCAGTTATTTGGACGATGTAATACCGGATGAGCTAAAGGAAACTACTCTCATGTACGTCGACGATATTGTGTTATTCTCTACCAATATGTTTGAACATTTAAAGAAGTTGAAAAAACTATTCGAAATCTTTCGGAAGTATAATTTAAAATTAAATATTGGAAAATGCCAATTCGGGAGGAGGAATATAAAATTTATGGGGCACGTCATATCGGATCAAGGAATGTCGATGCAAGATAAAAAGAAAGAATTGATTAAGAATTTTCCGCGACCTCGGAATGTAAGGGAAGTTAGAAGATTGATTGGGGTGTGCAATTATTATTCCCGGTTTTGCAAAGGTTATTCAGAAA
>BLKR01012574.1:0-18197 GCA_011170035.1 Teleogryllus occipitalis
CTTTTGTCGTGACCGGCCGCACATGATTGAATGTGCCGCCACAGGAGCACGTCAGGGGGGCGTTACCGCCCCTGGCGGCAGCGGCCAGCAACAAGCGCGGGCCAGCGGTGCTCGGCTGAGTGCGGCCGCCACGCCTGGGCGAGCGGGGCAAGATTCGACCCCGCCCCTTTTACACAGCCAGTCGGCGGGCCTACGGCCCGGGGGGGGCTATAAAACCTCGACGCGGAGCTGAGGCAGCAGTCAGTGAGTGAGCGAGCGAGCAGCGGTGAAAGTGCGTCGAGACAGTGGTTAAGTGGTGGTTACGGTGAAGTGCGATAGACTACGGCAACAGCGCTACGACAACGGACTCTCCTTTCTGGTTACTTGGTGGACTCGGCATACATTGGTACATCTTCTGGACTTACGGCAACACGGCTTCGTCTCTGTACCAATTCTTCTGGATATCCGGCACTATAGCTCTGTACCTGTTTCTGGCAATAAATTGTTTATTGAACCTTTGTGTTTGTAACTTGGACACTTCAAATTGGCGACGAGGAGAAAACAACGACATGGAGTCCGAACAAATAACAACTTTAATTACGCTGATGCAGCAACAGATGCAGCAACAGCAACAACAGATGCAGCAGCAGCGGCAGCTGGCGGAAGCACAGATACAACAACAGCAGAAGCAGCTCGAATTGCAACAACAACAGGCTGATAGGCAGATGGCGGCATTGTTGGAGGCGGTCAGTGCCCGCTCCCCTCCACAGTTCCCTGGTTTCCAGCCGGACGCAGAGGAATGGGCCGAGTACATACACAGGTTGGAGCAGCACCTACTGTGTTACAAGGTAGGAGACGCAAAAATGAAAAAGGCGTTCTTTTTGAGCTGCGTAGGTAACAGGGTGACCAACCTAGTGAAAAAACTGTTCCCAGAGAGAGAAATATCGAGTGTCAAATGGGCAGAAATGCTAGAGAAGCTCAACAGTTACTTCAACAAAGTGCCTCATGTGGTAGCAGCTAGGTTCAAATTTTTTCAATGCAGAAAAAGTGAGGGGCAAACACACAGTGAGTGGATTACAGAGCTAGCCGGGCTGGCGCGGCATTGTCAGTTCAAGTGCCCGCCATCAGATAAGGAAGTGTCATACGCTGAGACTTTAATAAGGGACATGGTAGTGCTACACACACCGGAAGAGAAAATTAGGTTTCAAGCCTTACAAAGTGATAACCCTTCGTTAGAGGAAATACACAACCTATGTAAGACGTACGAAATGACTTGTGAGACAGCTCGCCAGATCGCAGCAGAATCGCACTTGCACCACATCAAAAACAGTGGGTCGGTACGCAGCGGAAAGACGGCAAAAGAATACGAGACCGACAGTGACTCCAGTGAGTATAGTGACAGTGCCGGGAAAGGTTACCGCAACAAAGGCGGCAACCACTGTGAGTGGAGGCGTAACCCCCGACCCAGCGGCAAACCAGTGTTCAAGAGAGCCAGTGGCAGTGGAAGTGACAGTGACAGTGTGCAAAGAAAGAAGTCGTGTAAAAACTGTGAGAGGTTACATGCAAGAGAACAATGTAGGTTCAGAAACGCGCAGTGTTTTTGGTGCAAGAAAGTGGGCCACATTAGGGAAGTATGCGGAAAAAAGAGGCACGCGGAACGGTACAAGAAACAAGAGCAAGACATGGAAATCGATATGATCAGTCAAGTGCTCGATACCAGCAAGCAAGATAAACTAATGGTCAAAATTGAGTTGGGAAAAGTGCCGGTGAGTTTCCTGCTAGATACAGGGGCCGCGGTAACACTCATCAATTTAGAAACCTACCGGCGGTTAGGGGCACCCAGGTGTCAGAGGGTGCAGAAAGGCTTGTACGCTTTCGGCAGGACCCCAATTAAGGTGTTGGGGAAAGTGTCGCTAAGGGCAGCTTACAAGAAGAAGCAGGCTGATATTGAAGTGATCGTGGTGGACCGCTACGACGTGACGAACATTTTGGGCCTCGACTCCTTTGATAAGCTCGGGTTTGGAGTAATTGACTCAGTGAACCAGGTCGCGGAGAACGAAGAAACACAGGTCGTCGGGAAGCTAGAACAAGAGTTTCCAGAAGTGTTCTCTCCCGGGCTCGGGGAATGTAAACACTTCCGAGCAAGCATCCAGTTGAAGGAGGGGCACAAGCCACGCTTCTTCAAAGCAAGACCAGTCCCGTGGGCCCTCAGGGAAAAAGTAGCCGAAGAGCTGAGACGGCTGCAGGCGGACGGTGTTATCACTCCAGTATCAACAAGCCAGTGGGCCACACCTTTGGTCGTGGTAAAGAAAGCCAATGGTTCGATTAGATTGTGCGGTGATTTCAAGAGTACTGTGAACCAACAGGTGGAAGTAGAGCAATATCCAATCCCGAAGCCGGAAGATCTGTTCTATAAATTGTCTGGTGGACGACAATTCTCAAAAATTGACCTACGGGACGCATACCTACAGCTGCCACTCGACCAGGAAGCCAAGGAAGTTTTGGTGATTAACACCCCGTTAGGACTCTTCAGATATAACAGGCTGCCATTCGGCGTGAATTCCGCAGCCGCACTGTTCCAGCGCTGTCTAGAACAGTTGACAGCAGAGCGGAGGGGCTGTTGTAACTACCTGGACGATATCATAGTCACGGGGAGCACGGAAAAGGAACACGAGGAAAACTTGAAGAGTTTATTTAAGGTGCTCCAAGACAATGGTTTGAGGGTGAACAAGGTCAAGTGTGAATTCTTTAAGGACCAGGTAGTGTTCTTGGGGCACGTGCTGGATAGCACCGGCATTTCACCCACTAGCCAGCACGTAGAAGCCATCCTACGACTGCCACCGCCGGCAGACGTGAAGCAGCTGCAAGCATTATTGGGAAAAGTGAACTATTATAACAAGTTCATTAGGAATTTTTCTACTATCGCAGCTCCACTAAACAAGCTGAGGAAGAAAGGAGTGAAATTTGTATGGTCCCAAGACTGCGAAAGAGCTCTGAACCAGTTGAAGGAAGAACTGGTGAAAACAGTTAAGTTAAATCATTTTGTGCCGGGTAGGCCCACCACGGTAGCAGCGGACGCCTCTGAGTATGGTCTTGGGGCGGTATTATCGCAGAAGGACAGCAATGGGGTGGAGAGGCCTATTGCGTTTGCGTCAAAATCCCTCAACAAACATCAAAGAAATTATTCGCAAATTGAAAAGGAGGCGTTGGGAATAATCTTCGCGGTGAGAAAGTTCAACGATTATTTATATGGCAGTAAATTCCATATAATTACTGACCACAAGCCGCTAGTGCAACTATTTCACCCTGGAAAACGGATCCCGGAGAGCACAGCGAAGAAACTGCAAAGATGGGCGCTATTCTTGTCAGACTACAATTACCAGATCCACTTCAGAAGCACAACGCAGCACGCCAATGCGGACGCTTTATCCAGGTTGCCAGGAGGTCCGGACCTGGAGTTCGACAAGCTGGAGGAAGAGTGCCTCCAGATTGATACGGAAGAATGCCTGGTACTGTCGGAGTTCCCATTGGGAGCCAGAAGAATCGCGCAGGAGACGGATAAGGATCCAGAGCTGCGGGCAGTGAGGAATTATGTTAGGGAAGGCTGGCCACTTAGGTGCTTGAGGAGCAATGCATCCTGGTATAACAAGAAAGACAGGTTAACTTGCAAGGCAGGAGTGTTGCTCTTAGCCGGAGAAGAATTTACGAGAGTCGTCATCCCGAAGGTACTAAGGAAGACCGTACTGGACCTCCTCCATGAGGGACACTGGGGGGTGGTCCGCACGAAGCAGCTGGCGCGTCGTCACTGCTTCTGGGAGGGGATGAACTCGGACATCGTACAGTTGCTCAAGAGATGTGAGGCCTGCCAGTTAAATCAGAGCGCACCTAGGAAGGATTTGGTTCCCTGGCCTGAGCCTAGTGAGCCGTGGGAACGGGTACACGTAGACTTCGCGGGCCCATTTTGGGATAAGATGTGGTTGGTCGTAGTAGACGCCAAGTCTAATTACCCATACGTAGTGGAAATGGCTAACACCACGTCGACTCAGACCATCAATGCGCTAGAAAGAATTTTTGTGACCGAGGGGCTACCGGTCACGTTGGTGTCAGACAACGGAACCCAATTCACATCCCAAGAGTTTGCGAATTTCTGCGCGAGCAATGGGATCCAGCATGTCTGTGCACCGCCGTTTCACCCGCAATCGAACGGGGAAGCGGAGAGGTTCGTGAGAACGTTCAAGACAGCCATGTCGAAAGCGCGCGCAGCAGGTACGCACAGGTCCAGAGCGCTGCTGCGGGTCTTGGTCACCTTCCGCACCTTGCCAGGCGCGGACGGCAGGAGCCCTGCCGAGGTACTACACGGGAGACAACCGAGAACGTTGTTGTCACTGCTAAGCCCGGTGGATCCTTACAGGTCGGTGGGAACGCAACCAAGATTCCAGGTGGGTGATATGGTATATTGTACCTCTTTTAAAAATGCCCAGCTTGGCTTCCGGGCATAGTAACGGCAGCAAAAGGGAACAGGACATACCTAGTCCGCACAGAGGGTAGGGTAGTGACACGCCACCAGGGGCAGTTGAGACCCCGGGTGAACCCCAGCAGGGTGGATTCACTCCCCAAGGTATCACAACAGGAGTTCTATAAAAAAGTGATGAGGGAAACCATTTACATCCCGCAGGAGACAGCCGCCGCAGGGACCAGCGGCCAGGACACAGCAGAACCCCCACCAGAGGAGGTCAGCGAGCCAGGAGGAGAAGGCGCAGTGGAGACACCCAGGGCGCAGTTGCGCCCCCGGAGGAGCACCAGGAGGGTGCGTTTTGCGCCGTATACGACGCAATTGGGCGCGGAGGGTGTCGTGACCGGCCGCACATGATTGAATGTGCCGCCACAGGAGCACGTCAGGGGGGCGTTACCGCCCCTGGCGGCAGCGGCCAGCAACAAGCGCGGGCCAGCGGTGCTCGGCTGAGTGCGGCCGCCACGCCTGAGCGAGCGGGGCAAGATTCGACCCCGCCCCTTTTACACAGCCAGTCGGCGGGCCTACGGCCCGGGGGGGCTATAAAACCTCGACGCGGAGCTGAGGCAGCAGTCAGTGAGTGAGCGAGCGAGCAGCGGTGAAAGTGCGTCGAGACAGTGGTTAAGTGGTGGTTACGGTGAAGTGCGATAGACTACGACAACAGCGCTACGACAACGGACTCTCCTTTCTGGTTACTTGGTGGACTCGGCATACATTGGTACATCTTCTGGACTTACGGCAACACGGCTTCGTCTCTGTACCAATTCTCCTGGATATCCGGCACTATAGCTCTGTACCTGTTTCTGGCAATAAATTGTTTATTGAACCTTTGTGTTTGTAACTTGGACACTTCACCTTCAAAATTTAAAATTTATTGCTTATTTACCCTTGAAAATAGATTTTTTTACATGGGAGTTTTTTTGTTTTTTTTTCTCCCTTTCAAAATTCAAAATTTATTGCTTGTTTATCCTTGAAAATAGATTTTATTACATGGGAGTTTTTTTTCTTTCTTTTTTTTCTCCCTTTCAAAAATTCAAAATTTAAGTAGTATATGACTTAGTGTAGGGATCACAGAATTTTGAAAATGTGCACACAATTCACTTTTCCCCATAGCACGTCATACGCAGTTTTTAACTTTTTTTGACGTAAAATAAATAAATAAAATAAAAAAATAAGAAAGAAAGCAAGAAGGCAACAGAGTCGGGAAGACCCAAGAACCGCCCCGGTATACAGAACCAGGCGATTAAAGTAGCGGCCAAAGATGGTGAATCCTACGCGGATATCATCAAAAAAATGAAGGAGTCGGTAGACCCTAAGACACACGGGGCAGAGATCCTGAAGATCCGCAGGACGCAAAGGAAGGAGCTGCTAATCGTCATCCGGAAGACCGATGATATTGACTCCTTGAACAAGGCAATAGAGGCAGTAGGCACGCAAGCCACAGTAAAGGCACTGGTGCCAAAGCGGCTGATCAAAATAAGGGGCATCTACGAGACTGTAGTAATCGAAGAGGTTGTCGAGGCGCTTGCCCAGGGGATAAAAACAGAGACTCAGGAAATCGCTGGCTCCTGTAGAATAAGTGTCCTGTGCAAGCAAGATTAATGTATTATTAGGCATCAATCTACAGATTGATTTATTAATCATTGAAGAATAGTGTTACAGATACATTGCTGATTTGTCAGCTCTCTGTAGTATTTTGTTTTCATTTTCCCTCAGACAATTTTTTGAGGAAATCATGATACGTTATCTCTCCACAGCTATGGACAGTTAAAAAATGTACTCGGTTTATAAGATAAGCTCACAGCAAGAACAAGCAGAGGAGAACATTTTGAAGTGTGCTAAGGAAATATGCAAAACATAGCAGGATTCAGATTGCATAGGCTCATTAATATTAGATGGAATTTATATTAAATATTTCTTAGGCAGCAAAGGTTATAGTTGGTACAGTGTATGATAGTCCAGATGCTGCTACATCACCTCATGTTTTATAGTTTATATTACATAAACTCCTCTCCTATGTTATTTCAGTACTGTAGATGAATTTTGTGGCTCTCACATGCAACCAATCTTTATAAATGAGGTCTCTAAAGAAAGAGAATTTCACGGAGACGTGATGGATTACACTTTGACTTTAAAAATATGTAGGATTTGTTGAAAAATATGCATATAATAATAACAATAACAATAATAATAATAATTTTCATTATTTATAGACTTACAGAAAGTATCAGGCAAAGTCTGTCTAGAAATTAATTAAAATTACAGTAAGTTAAATTTACTTTACCTATATATATATATATATATATATATATATATATATATATATATATATATATATATATATATATATATATATATTATATAAACTGATTAATATAAACAATTAAATTAAGTTATAATAGGATGTAGAATCCAATTACACAATTTACAGTAAAAATTCAAATAGTTTACTTGATAACTTACATGAGTAATAAAACATGCAAGTGCTCACAATGAACATTAATATAATTTACATTTTAATTATACAAACTCATAGTATCAAATTAAGAATAACATTAACATTGCATTGTATTATTAAACTAGCAGATTAAGATACAGTGGAAAAAACTTACAATTAGTGGAATTCACATTATCTTACAGTAATAGTTTAATTAACTTACAACTTAAATACATTAGGTGTTAATAAGAATTGTAAGTGCTTACAATATCCTGACATATAACTACATTAATAAATAGTACATTGTCTTATTGAAACTGAATATCTGGTTCAAAGAGTGGTCACTCTTGTGGCGGTACATGGTTTTCAATTACAGAAAAGTTAAAGAACTTCAGATATCTTATATGGTCACACACTAATATGATGACATTTAAGCAATGTTTTGAAGTATTTATCATCAGTTTATTTTATGGTGACTGGGAGATTATTAAAATTATTTAAATGATTATTGCAATGCAGAAAGGATCTTTATTAGTTGAGGACTTGCTAGTGAATATCCTGTGATAGTACCTATATCTTCTAGAATGATAGTTATATACCACTTTACTACTCACAAGACATTGATTCTGATTATTTCTCAATAGTAGTATTACTTTGTAAGAGTAGAGTGCTACAAAGTCAGTAATTCATATTTAATAAAGAAAGCTTTACAGGACTGTCTTGGATTCAGTTTGAAAATGATTCTGATACTTTTCTTTTATAGGTCCATAAATCTATCCGTATGTTTTTGTGTTGTACCTCCCCACATTTCAATACCATATTGAAGTTGTTAGATGATTATACCATAATAAATTGACAGAAATGAGTCTGTTTCCAGGTATCTGGAAAAGTATCTCAAGAGGAATATATTGGAGTTTATTTTATTACAAAGTGTGTCAACTTGTTTGTTGTAAGTTAGGTTCTGATCTATGAATATTCCTAAAAACTTACAGCAATCAGTTTGATTCACTGATTCATTGTCCTTAGTATCTCTGAAAAGATCATACATGTTTTTCATTTTATTTCTAAGAAGAAGAATTTCATTAGGAAGCTTAATTTTGGGTTTCTTCACTACATTCATTTGCTTCTTAATAATGGGACATGCAATATTCAAATGATAATTTAATGTACTCAAGAACAAGTTCCATTCATTTAGCAAATGTAGTTTAGTATCCCTTGTGTCACAGGTGAATGTGTATTTAGGTAGTTCAAGACTAAAGGGGCAATTGATTATTTCAATGATATGTGCAGTGTGATCAGATATAAATTTCCATGTCAAATGCAACCAGGCAGAATTTTAAAAATTTATTTAGTTTAATAACTTCTAAACAAAGTGTTCTAGGGACTTAAAATCTGGAATTTGGGGGCCAAAGGCCTTCCAGAAACATTTCTTGCATCGTAATCTATGGGATGAGAGCTTCTTAGACATTCTGTTACAGTTTGCTGGTCTGGTGCTTCTCAATACAACCCCACCTATTCAGAAACATGCAGATTGTAAAGTTAACTGTATGTGAAATTAAATTAATTTCTTGTGATTGAATTGCATGGATGCACCTTTCAATTCGGAAAAAAGTTCAATAATACTCCAAAGAATAGGGTAGTACTTGCCTGATGCTGTATTTTCACATGGGCAACTTTATGTAGCTTTCTCAAGAGTAAAAACCTTTTCTAATAGTTTTGTGACAATCAAGAAAAGCAAAAAGTTAATTGTCAAGAAAGATGGCATAATTACTTCAAATATTGTTTTTGCGTTTTTGTTGTGAATTGTTCCAAAACCATTCCATTTGTCTATGATACTGAATAAACGTTTATAAAAAATTTGTTTTAAGCATCAATTTCATTGTTTTTATTTAATATTCTATAAGTACACTGGAAGTTATCTTTACAGATTTTTCAAACAAATTAACAGGTTTTGTTAACAACTTTCCCTCTTAATACAGAAATGGAAGAGGGTGGAGTTTAATTAGCGAGTTCGCTAGTAAGAATAAATGACCCCCGGCATGAAGGGGGATCGGAGACGATACCTATTTATCAATGAAAGTTTGGTGGGAAATCTCTTATAAAGAAGTTACATACGACCTAAATTTGACTTCGCGCTCCTGATCTTATAAAACTCTCTGCTCCTGATTGGTAGGCAATTCACTTAGCACTGGTGTTTGGCAGGTATATGAACTTTTCGGGGACGACTCGCTCACGGGCAATGATATGGTGGAGAAGCGCGTCACAAAACTACTTTTTTTAAAAAAATTTGCTGGCATAACCAGATGTCGCGGTCTTGCCAGTCACTTGCAACAAGGTAGTTAGGCTTTATACGTTTTCAGTTACTTACATAAGCAACTTCAACTTCCGCGCTTACTAACGAGGGGTAAGTCAGGGAATACACTCCCAAACATATATTATATGGTCCCATTTCGTTATACCATGAAGGCTTGTAGTCTACATCTTATAAATATCAAAACCATCATCGTCGACCATCGTTACTTCTCTGCCGCTGTTATTCAGTGAAGTAATTACCGCCGCTAATTCAAATTTTAAAGAAAGGTTCTACACTTCTTTTTAATAGCAAACCGTTTCTTAGTATCGGTATTTAGTGAAAATATCAAACACACTCATTTAAATGTATAAACTCCTCAGAATGCAATGGTCCAGAATGTATAATTTTGAATCTGGCGTTTGTCTTGCCGCCTGGCCTGCATGCAGGAACTGTGTAGTAGGAAGCGGTAGGCAGCAGCAATACTCGAGTGCAGGTCACTCCAGTTATGATTTTAAAAAAGCGCATGTTTTACTTTATGAATGAACCTGTATTTCACACCGATTGAAATCTTATGTTTAATTTTCATTTGTAAGGTTGTGCCAATTATTACTCTGTGTTCCCTTGTTTTTGTTCCGCATTAACCTACGAAGAGCAAGAAGATAACGGTGCTTCTGTGTGGCTCTACATTCGAGCCTGGTACCGTAAGGTCACTGCCCGTCTAGAATTTGTTTCTGGGGTGGAACGGTTTACATTCGTATGAATTACGAACTGATCAAACTTCAGTACTAGTTTTGACGCACGAAATTAGAATTTTAGGGGGCCTAAATTCTTATGATTTGAGTTTACCCTACATTTCAGTATGTTGTTGAGAATATACTCTCTCCTAGTTTTACTTTATGATGTTATTTATCTCTTACTGGGATGTGCCTGGGCTGTTATTGAATCTCTTTACCAGTTTATAAGTCCACCAAAGGAAAAATCTGTCATTGGTGAACGAGTCTTGGTAAGTAGTAATGCTATTTTGACCTAATTTAAAAAAGAATTACAGTGAGCTAATAGCATTCATTCTGTTTCAGATTGTGGGTGCAGGCCGAGGTATTGGCAGAGAGCTGACACTTCAATTTGCAACATTAGGTGCAGATGTTGTTTGTTGGGATATCAATTCTGAAGCAAATGAAGCAACAAAACAACATGCATTGGAACAAGGAAAAGGTCGGGCATATGCATACACGTGTAATGTTGCAGAGAGAGATCAGGTGACTAAATTTGGTCGACAGTTTAGACAAAATACAAGTGAAAGTTGTGAATATAATAAACTTTTATGTATTAAATTTTATTCAGGTCATAAGTACTGCGGAAAAAGTCCAAAAAGATGTGGGTGATATTACTGTTCTTATTCATTGTTGTGGAGTACCAAGCCCCAGATCACTCGTTGCTCAACCAGCACCAGCTGTACGGCAAACTATGGATGTTAGCATCTTGTCTCACTTTTGGGTGAGTGTTTACAGCACAAATTAATTTGAAAGTGATTATGTTAATATTTTAATTCCTTTTTCCCCTTTAACTTTTTTGTTAAATGTAGATTCTAGAAGCATTTCTTCCTCAAATGCGGAAAAATAATAAGGGACATATTGTCGCTCTAACATCAGTTGCTGGGTTGACAGGGATAAAGGATCAAGTTCCATTATGTGCATCACAATTTGCCGTACAAGGTCTTATTGAAGCTTTATCTGAAGAGCTACGTACTACTAAATCATCAAATAAAATTTTCTTAACTTTGGTACATATTTATCCTTTCATTGTTAGTAGTGATTTGGCTCAAGATATTAGGTTGAGGTAAGTTAGTTGCCTAAATTATAGTTCAAGTTGTATTTTTAATTATAAGTTGGATTCTATCTTCCACTGATTTTTTAGTTGTATGTAGAAACAACTTGTATTGTTTGTAGAATACCAAGCTACTTTGGGGTAATTGATCCAAAGGATGCTGCTGATCAGATTATAACAGCTATGAGAAGAAATTATGCTGAAATAAGCATTCCAAGATATCTTTTGTATCTTGGCAACATTCTAAGGTAGGTTGACTCTAACATTATAAACAACATGAGACAGTGATTTAACACTTTTTAAAACACATATAAATACAAAACACTGTATTGGTAATATAGATTATGGTTTGATTTCAAAACAAATTATAGCTCAACAAGTTAGAAAGTTTCTTTTGGAGAAAGGGCATTCAATAGTAGTATGGGCATATTAGGCATACAATCCCTCACTTCGCCTAGGGCGGAGTTTGCAGCTTATTGCGGTTGCCTTGCGAACTAATGGGATTGGTGGGTGGAAGGGAGAATCTGTCATCAATCGTCACTATCACGCGTCTATTATATCACTGTCTTTGACTTGCTCAGAGGTCTTTCCAAATTACATAATGATTTTATCTATTTCCCTATCTATATTATAATCCGTTTTTACCTAGGTTTCTTTGACATTTTGCTTATAGAACAAAAATTAATCTTGTGTCTAATTGCTCCATCAATGAAAGTATCAGTTACAATTTTTTTCTTCTTTCTAAATTTGTTCCTCTCTGAGTGAAAAATGTAAGAACACCCATACTTGATAGTTTATCTTCACAAATAATTGTTTCTATGGTGAAATCAGATAAACCAGTTGCTTCACTTGTCTGTGTAACTTTGGTACTTTAAGTTAAGTTTAACTTCTCACACATATTTTCTGATGGGTCTGCCAGTCACAAAGCATGAAGTAGAAGCAATAAAGCCCACTAATCATTACATTCTTCAAAATGAAGATCATTAGAAACTATTTATTCCAAAAACGAGTTAAGAATTAGGCCTACACCAGAAAACAAACACATATTGAATACTGGAAGTCACAGTAATATTGCATAAGCTGATTCAACACCTGGAGTAAATTTGAGGATAAGTTATTATCTTTTAGTGGATGTCTTCTTTCATTAGGTGCCGTGTAATTTGAAAACCAGTAACCTGTAGCATTACAAAATTATGTCAATTATAAATTACAAAATTATTTTGTGCAAGTGCATATAATCTATCAATTACATTGCTGTTGAAAGAACATTTGTTGAGTGATTTTTTGAGGTTTTCTAGTTTTTATATACAGAATTGAATACCTAAAACATTCAGAATGTGCTTATAACTGACAACTATATGGCTTTTATATTAAGCAAACGTGTCTAAGAGTAAAGACCAACGAAAAAGGATTTGTTAAACTTAAACTGTATGATATTCTTTACAAAACCCATGTTGATATTACCAAATATTTGTAAAGTAAATATCCCTTTCATACTAAAGTTATCTCATCACAAAGTAAGTTTTTATAGTTTTGAGAACTATGTATATTGAAGAATTTTTGCTTTGATAGTTTCTTACCAAATGATATTTTTGCTGATGTTCTATTGTTTTCTCTTGAATGTTAAATAACTTCACATTTTGCATTTTTGTTATTTCTTTTTTTGCAGGCTTATGCCACGAAAAGTTTCCATTATGTTTCGTGACCTTCTGGACACAGGAGTTGATTTTGGATGATTCTTCAGTTATTCTGACGGGGAAGTTTTAATATGTGAAGGGAATGCATTCCACATTTTGCACAATATTTCTGAATTGTCGATCTCAGAGCTTTTTACTGGTATATATTTAATGTATACATTTCAATTAAATATGAATCTCATGTTCAAGTGTTTGCCTTATATTAAATATTTAAAATTGTCAGGTTGTTGTTGTTGTATCAGTATTCATAGTATAGGTATATTAGTTGTGTTTACATAGATTTATTCTTTGTTGAAATGAATTTATATAATCCATGCTTTCACATGACTGCAGTTACAATGTTTGATTATTTATTTTTATACGATAAATCTTTACTGGATATATTTTTTTTGTTTAACTTGACTGAAATAAATTTAAGACCTCATGTAAATGAACCAAGAGTATTTGTAAGTTGTGCTAAACTTCTTTGTGCTTGATGTTTGAGAGTCACATGACGTCGACAGTGGTTTCTTAGTGATGCAATTGCTGCAGCTTTTCCAGTGATGAAATCTACCCTTGTTGCCACAAATTCAGAATGAATAAATAAAGGGAATAGACAGTCTTACTATCTGAGCACTTCTGCTACACACTTATATTGCCTAACATCAAAACTTCTCCTCATGAAAAGTATCCTGTATAGGTATAAGACTGAAATTTAGTATTTTTTTAGAGATTGTCCACAAAAAAATCATTGAGCAGGCATGTGGCAAATGCAGAAAAGTGCAATAATACCGCCATGCCGAGTCACAACTTAAGCACAAAGACGAATGGTACAATGTATAAATACAGATATGGTTGTTCAATTATAATCTCTTTTTAATACTATTGTTAATAACAAAAAATCTGCATTGACTTGGCTGTAATTATTGTAAACATCAGTTTCAGACTGATTTTTTTGGGAGAGATGTTTGTTGAATAAAAATGTTGTTCTTTAAACATTCAAAATTGTTGATCTTCTGTGTACTGACTGCCTCACATTGTGAAGGCACTTCTTATTGAAAGTATCAAGTAAGGTGTCCAGTCATCCAGACATCCAGTATCGTGAAGGCCTTCTGAAGAAAATGCCCGAGGTGGCCACAAGCTTTGCACTCACTTTATCTTTGAAATTTCATCTCCTTTTGCAATGAATGCACGTAGTATAAAGTTGTACCCTTGAACATCATTTGGTTACTGTAAACTGGGTGTCTTGGTTGAATTTTCTAAATCTATTTTTGGCACATCAGCTAGGATTGGGTAGAGCAATTCCTATCTAAGCTATTAAGTCAGCATGACATAACATGGAAATAATGGTTTTATAAACAGATAATTGGCTCCCCAGTAGTTGAGGGTGACTTCAGCTTTCTAGTAGTCAGATTTCTATCACATGTAACACTGCTTTGGTGTGAAATGCAAGAAAAGCTGTTGTTAAAAATATTTTAATGGAATTAATTGAAAATCTAAGAAATTAAAGGAATATCCAAGAAAAAATCTCTGAAATGAAACAGAGAATCTTTATGATTACAACCACTGCCACTGAAACAGAGAATCTTTATAATTACAACCTTCTTCCTGAAATCTACATTATTAATATTTTTACACACATGTTTACATTAAGGGAAGTATGTTACAAGTTTTTGTGATAATTATGAAAATTGGAAGTCAGCGGCAGTAGGCCTTGAGAGAAATGCAGAGAATGATTGATTATGAGAAGGGTATTTCTGAGCTGAGGGAATCTCTCCGACACTGTGAAGCAATGTGCTCACAAAGATTCACCACAAATTCAGAGAAGACAAGTTGAAACTGTAAGATCCCCTCCTCAAATCTTAAGGTGGTTCCAAATTTAAGAACATCCAAAACATTGAAAGACAAGTCTTCTGACTGAGGGGAGGTTTACACATCTCTCTCCTTGGCTGTTTACTTCTTTTTTTGTATGAACCTCAAATTACAGCCCTTCTCAGTGGCATTATTCACCAAAACAAACTCCCCACATCCTATAAGCATCCACAAAGCTTTCCTGTTAAACCATACATTCTACAGTACAAAGGAATACCTACACCATAAACACATATCAACATCAATATAAACTAATAAAAATAATTTTTTTTGTTGCATATTCTGCTGCATGACTTGAAGCCCCCCCCTGATTTCTGAAAACAGAATTCAATTTTATAACTGTATTGTATTTAATATTTGAAATATTTGCATTGTACATTGTATGATCATATAATGTCCTGACTTGTCATACATGGCTTATGCTGTATTTATGTGACAAATATATTATTATTATTATTATTATTATTATTATTATACTCAGTGAAATGGTAGTTAGGCCTTCCCCACTGATGAATGCTTCAAATTTAGGGGATTCTCTGGCTTGCATACCTCCTTAGGTATGCAACAAAGTTTAAACGTTTTTTTTTTTTACCATTTGCTGTGTTCCTGTCAAGTCTGGATTCTTTTAGAAGTTCAACAAATGAATCGGTCTATGAAGATGAACTGACTTTGCTCTTCAGGACCTGATTTCTATCACACTAGAAAGTACCTTCTGCCCTGAAACCTTGCAAATTCTTTGCTGAATTTTTTCTGATTTTTTGTAAGGTGATGTTTGAAACGAAAGGAAATAATTCCTTCCATAAACACCCTTTGCATCACTTCTTTTAACTCAAGAAATACCTCACACCAGATATTTAGATATTTATTTAGTCAAAAAACAGTAAAAACTGTAAGTAACGAGAAAATCATTTGTGCATGCTTTCTTGAGTTTCAGAATCCCTTCCAACAATTGAACTATTAATAGTTGAAAAATGAAAAAGTTTTAAAAAATTAATAGTAATAATATATGTCACATAAATACAGTGTTATCCATGTATGACAAGTCAGGACATGTATATAATCATACAATACATAATAATCATACATACATGTATATAATCGTACAATATAGGTGTTTCTAATTATTAAATGCAATAGACTACAATAGCAATTTGGGTGGTGAATACCCACATCCTCATCAGACGCAGATAACTATTCTCCTGACGAGGTCAGTGACAATAAGACAATTGTCCGGACAACAAAATTCGATCCAATAATGCACGTTTTGACCTCCAAAGAAGTAAATCCTCCCTTAGTAATGGGAACTGCAAGAGGGTGAGGAGGGTGCAGAAGGGCTGGAATATATTGTAGACGTTTAATGTACACACCACAAACTCTAAATGACTCAAATATGAAAATATATTGTTTTTGACGTCCTTTTACCACTTTCACATAGAGTTATAGTATCATAGACGAATATATGTCATTGGGTCCTAATGTACACATGTGTACAAATTATAACAAGATCACCAATGTTTTTCATAAATATGGATAGGTTTCGTCTTATTGAGCCTAAAACAGGCTAGAAAATATGATTTATGAAATAAAATACAAAACTTGTCCGCTCGGGTCTCTAGAAGATATATTATCTCAATAAGAATACGGATATACTTACAATTTGCAATAATTTATTGCAAAAATGAAGATATATTTGTATCTATCACTATTTTTCCGACCGTCCAACACAATGCTCACCGAAACTCAGAAAATCCCGCGTGATTTCGTTCAATTCTTTCCAAGCTTGCCAACTTCATATGACAAAAAGCGAGTTTGTCGGAAGACACTGTTTTGGTTCGACCCACGGTGTAAGATATATCTTACACCGTGGTTCGACCCACAGTGTAGTTTTACCACGTTTTACAGAACACGTTACCATAGATTAACGGCGTGCATTCATCCATGACGTGACTTTGAGAGCTTCTGTACTATTATTTAAACTGTCTCTGGAAGATCACGAGCAAGCAAGAGAGGGGGGGGCACTTTTATTCAGTCAGAAGTAACGAATTACGTCTTCCGTTGTTTTAGGAATTGAAGTTCTCGATTGGAAGATAGCGTTCCAGCTCGTCTTCTTGAAGGATATGTTTTAATCGGAGTGGGAGAGTATCAGACTGGCAGCTGGGCATATGGGCAGCTCCATGGTGGAAATAATACCATGGACCGCACAGTCGCTCAGTCAGAAAGTATTAGCATGGATCAGTGCCTGACTTTGACTCATGTTCGCCCTAGGCTGTCAAATGTTTTAGCGCTCTTTTTTTATTTGCTTTTTTGACTAAAGTTATTTCTAATATTTTGAATTTAAAAATGTTGTACGGTACTTGTAACCAATGCAAATATTGTATACATATAAATAATTGTTTATATATTTGCACTTTTTATGACATCGAACATTTTTAGGTCAATAAAATAAAAAATATAAGGAAATTTTAAAAGAATTTATGTATTTGAGTATTATTTACATTTTGTTACCAAAAATATGGATAATAAAGTCAAATTTGCATTTAGGTATACATATAGAATATGCGTTGTCAAACGGAATCTCGTTTTCTCGATTTAGTCTCGGCAAATTTCTTAACAGTGTCTTCAAACTCTACGCGTCCCAAAATTTTCTATGCATAACAGAAATGATTCAATGTGTCTTGTTTAAGAATCGGTTTCAGATCATTTATTGCGTGCTTCAAAGCAGAGAACACCATTTGCATTAGCTACAGATATCATTAGAGTCTTAAAATAATCTTATTTGGAAATATATCTTGTATTGACAATTTTTTTAAATAAAGAATACTCTCCGAATTACCATTTTCAAAACATTTTTTTTTTCACGCATATGGTCCTATATTTCCATACCGAACGAGATGGCCAGCCATAAAAGGATTTAAGAGTATAACCGAATAAGACGGTGAAAAGTGCCCCCAAACCAAATCGATAATCGCGATGCTCGTATGAAAAAGAATACAAAATAACGTAGATTCACAAAAAAATCAACCTCCTAGCGCAATCTGTTACAGAGATACGAGAAACGTGTTTTGCATGTTTTATTTTTTCTCAGCATCTATTGCGTGTATCAGGCTGAAAAAAAATGCAGACGGGGAAAGATCGTTCAATTTGATGGTATTTTTGTCAACGAATTTGGACGCCAAATTCATATAGAAAAAATTAATAAATTTTCGAATAAATAAACATTCTATAACATATATTCTTTCAGATTTTTAAACAATGTGGATGGTAATGAAAAAAATTAAAACCAATTTTTTCAGTTTAAACATTTGAAATTCGAGCCCAAATGTTATTAAAAAAATCTGTGAAACTCATATTTAAACACGACATATGAACTCGAAATCTTATAGGTGTTACATCGATTATGTATCAAACAATCAGAATATCCTTGGTGGAAAGAGATGGGTGGCCTCTTGCGCATCCGACTTCAGCCAATGAGCTTCAGGCATCAGTGTACGTCATAATATTAGCGTGAATTTTAAATGCCAAAATTATCACAGTTATAAATCATTGAAACAGAAACAGATAAGCACTTTTTTAAATATATATTTTTTTAATTTTGCAATTTATTTT
>BLKR01012575.1:0-18191 GCA_011170035.1 Teleogryllus occipitalis
ATATCAGTGGGTATGTTGTGGAGTAGGCGGCGAGGAGGTGCGTGGTGTCTGAGGCTGGCAAACACAAGGTTTTTCCACTGCCACCAGTCCACGTTGGCAACTGAGCCATCGCAGTGTGTATGTTGCGGAATAGGCAACGACAAGGTGCGTGGTGTGCGAGACTGGATTTTGCGAGGTATTTTCATTGCCACCGTGCCACGTTAGCCAACGAGTCTTCCCTGTGTGTGTGTGTGTGTGTGTGTTGCGGAGTAGGGGGAGAGAAGGTGCGTGTGGGCATTTTTCGGAGTACGTGCGTCTGTGTTTGAGGCTGGCTATCCGGATGTATATGCACTGCCAGCAGGTCACGTTGGAAATTGAGCTATCACAGTGTGTTTATTGCGGAGTCGGTGGCGAGAAGATGCGTGGTGTGAGAGGCTCGATATCTCGAGGTATTTCTACTACCACCAGGCCGCCTTGGCTGCAGAGCCATCGCTGTGTGTGAGTTGCGGAGTAGGTGACGAGAAAGTGCGTGGTGTGTGAGGCTGGATATCCCGAGGTATATGCACTATCAACAGGACACGTTTGTAACTGGGCCATTGCAGTGGGTTTGTAGCGGACTAGGTGGTAAGAAAACGTGCGTGTGTGAGGCTGGCTATAGCGAGGTGAGTCCACTACAACTGGGCTATGTTGGCAACAGCCATCGTACTGGTGTATTGCGGAGTAGGTGGCTTGAAGATGCTTCCTTGAGTTAGGCTGGCTATCGCGAAGTGCGTCCACTGTACGGGGTCACATTAGCAACTAAGCCATTGAAATGCGTTTATTGCGGTGTAGGTGGTGATAGGGTGCGTGCGTAAGTGAGTTTGGCTATCGGGATCGTCCACTGACACCGGGTAACGTTGCTAACCGAGTTATCTCAATGGGTATGTTGCGGTGTAGAAGGCGAGAAGGTGCCTGTGTGTGTGAGGTTGGGTATGGCGAAGTGCGTCCGCTGCCACCGGGCCACGTTCGCAACTGATAGATCGCAGTGGGCGTTTTGTGAAGAATGTGGCGAGAGGGTGCGTGCATGTATGAGGCAGGTTATCGCAGGTTATATCGTATATGATAGTGCATGTTGACAACTGAACCATCGCAGTGGATATGTAGCGGACTGGGTGGCGAGGTGTGTGCGTGCGTAAGGCAGGCTATCGTAAAGTGCGTCCACTGCTACCCGACCATGTTAGCAACTGAGCCATCGCAGTGGTGATGCGGAGTATCTGGCGGGAAGGTGTGTGTGAATAGAGCAGAGGTGGGCGCCGGCGCCAGGCTGTCTCACCCAGCAGCGGAGCTGCGGCGGAAGTTCACCGGAGCGTCCACGAGCAGGGGGGGGGGGGGGGGGGGGGGGGGGGGCGAGAGGGCGGCGCTTCCTCCGCCGGAGCGTCCGCCCGCCCGCTGTCCACGGAGCGTGAAGCGAGCACCCTTCACCTGGAAGGCAGCAGTGCCCCGCCCCTCCCTGCCGGACGGCCCTGCAACAGGATGTTACGGCGGCTGGCTAAGCCAGATGTGAAAGCGCGTATTTGTCAGCTGGGCCAAGCGAGCTTGCGACCGACATGACGAAGGCGGCGGCGAGAGCGGGGGCTGGAGCGGGGGCTGGAGCGGGGGCTGGAGCGGGGGCTGGAGCGGGGGCTGGAGCGGGGGCTGGAGCGGGGGCTGGAGCGGGGGCTGGAGCGGGGGCTGGAGCGGGGGCTGGAGCGGGAGGGTCTGGGCAGGGTCTGGGCAGGGTCTGGGCAGGGTCTGGAGCAGGGTCTGGGCAGGGTCTGGAGCGGGGGTCTGGAGCAGGGTCTGGAGCAGGGACTGGAGCAGGGACTGGAGCGGGGCGCTGGGCGGGGAGGCTGGAGCAAAGGCTGGAGCAGGGGGGCTGGGCAGGGGGCTGGGCAGGATCTGGAGCAGGGTCCGGAGCAGGGGTCTGGAGGCAGGGCCTGGGCAGGTGGAGCAGGGTCTGGAGCCCAGGGTCTGGAGCCAGGGCTGGAGCAGGAGCTGGAGCGGGAGCAGAGGAGGCGGGCAGGAGGCTGAGGCAGGGGCTGGAGCGGGGGCTGGAGCGGGGGCGGGAGCGGAGGCGGGAGCGGAGGCGGAGTGGGATCGGGGGCGGGAGCGGGAGCGGGGGCGTGGGAGGGGGCAGGAGCGGGGTGGGAGCGGGAGCGGGGGCGTGGGAGTGGGCAGGAGCGGGGTGGGAGCGGGGGCGGGGCGGGAGCGGGGCGGGAGTGGAGGCAGGGCCGGGGGCGCGGTCGGGAGCGGTGGCTGTGGGTGGCGGGGTCGAGAGTGGGGTCGGAGGCGAGGCGGGGGATGGGGTAGCGTTTGAGGAGGGACAATAGAGCGGACGAGGCATGGCAGCGAAGGACGGAGGTTCTGCTTCACGTGTTGAAGCGCTCGGAAGTTTCCTTCGCGCTATTCAGTATTCACTAATGCAGTATTCAAGTTGCTACTTTGGTTTTAGATTTTCCACTTCTTTATGGATGATTTAAAATTAATTTGTAATTCTATTAAATACATGTGAAGGTTTTCGGTTTAAAATTCATTGTAAACATATATTCAGAAAACCTGTAAAATAAAGTTAGGCCTATTTTATATATTTTTTCTTCTTCTCACCATCCATTAAGTGAAAATTGAATTGAAGCTATAACATGTGATCCTTAGAACTAACGTTGAGAATTGCCTTCAAAATTTTTTTTTGTTTCTTTATTAACTTTTAACAATTTTGTCAACTAGAGTGTGCAAAGTGTAGCGCCGTGTGTTAAATGTTCAAATAGGCGAGAAAAATATTTAAGCGCTACGTAATCTGCAGAAATTTCCGTTTGCATTTCGTAATTCTGAATGAAAAGATTGTTGAGCAATGGAATACGAGAAAATATGTATTACATTAATGAAACGTACTGTATGTGTTCTCTTGTCGAAAGAAACCTTCCTTAAAAATAAATAAATTTCTTCTTGATTAAAAATATCTTCCTTATAGAACCGTCATCGACTGTTAAAGAACATATCTTTAAAGTATTTGTGAGAAATAGAAACTATTACTTTTCCTGAACTTTGAATTACCGCAATTTTCGATTTCTTCAACATAAGTTTGCCTAACTCTGTCATCCAATGTGACGGTTTCTGAATTTCAGCGTAATAGTTAGAAGTTTTTTATACTTAATTAACAATTGTACCTTCCGGTAAACGTTTCTCCGTTAATGGGCATATTTTAATAAATATTATTAGGTGGTATATTAGAATACAAATGATTTCTAGCTTCATCTTGCGCATTAATATAATCTATCACGTATTAATTTTACAGGGAATCTAAGCACTTGAAAATATCATGACCGTTGATTGCACCGTTTTGGTTGCGAACTTATATAGAGGTCAGACAAAAACAAATTCGGAAAAAAATTACTAAAAACAATATTAAAGATGATCCAAATAAAAAGGTTGTTAACCAAATATAGAATTAAACTTGATCACAAATGTAAATTTGAAAATGCACCATGAATTCTAGATAGATTTCCGAAAATTTGCATATAAATTTAAATTGCACTCTGAATACATAAGTTGAAAGTAATAAAATTTATGGTTATTAATGGTAATTTATTTAAAAATTAAAAACAAAATATAGGAATTTCAGAGTAACGTTTGTGAATTTTAAACCTCAAAATTAGTTTATCTGCTTTCCCATTCCAATTTATCCAACCTCTCCTAAATTTCTTTTGTTCCCATTTTCTTCTTCTTCCTCCTTCCTTATTTCCCTTCCCATTTCGTACTACTGACTCGTTTCTATTTCAGGTCTGTGTTCAATATGGCCTCTGATGTCAAGGAATGCATAGAAGGTTTCTTTAAATGATGTTAGGACCTCTCTGATTTACTCAGAATTAGAGCAAGAAATGTACTTTGAAAAATGTAAAAATGTATTCTGAAGTTAGTTGATGTGTACCTGGTACAGGTATAACTTTAATTTGTCTTAGTAGGTTTGACTAAAACTTTTAAAGTTAAAATTTTCATTTACTGGTTCTTTTTACTGGTATATTTTCTTAAAGTTGATCCATATTTTAACAGATATCTTTATCTTACATTTAGATTAAATTGTATTCCATATAAAATTATATTTAAAGATTTATCTTACATTTATATTAAATTAACGATAACTTTTTAAATTAATATAACACTTTAATAAATAAGGTTTAAACTAAAAGAAATGAAACTATGGAGTTTCTAATTACAATTTTTTTAAAAGTATAACGTCTGTTTAATGTGCGTTTCTAATTATTGTAATAATAACTAAAAAATGTCTGTACGAAAGGCGATGAAATCTTAATTTATTAGCAATTTGATAAATAATATAGTAAATTACTTCATCTAACACATTGTGTAGTCAGAATCCATGTTTTGTGAGTCCTTGATACCGAAACTTTGATTGACGGCAAAACTCTCTCTTCGACTGTCTTTCCGTCTATCTATGGTGAACGTTAGTGCCTAAAATCGTTTAGACGATTTAGTCCATAATTGATATTCTTCGATCCATCTAAACGAATAAAAGGCAAAAGCTACTTTGATTTTTGAGGATACTTTACATGAAGCCTCAATTACATTTTAAATTTATCCTAAAAAATGGATTCAATTTATTTGTTCACTTTGTACACTTTGTCTTCGCATACCGTTAACCTAACAAATTACTCTTAAAAAATGGCGCTGGTCTTATTTTCATTAAAATCCCTGATTTTTGAAAATGGCAAACGTTCAAATTTTGTTCAGCGCTTTCTTACAATTACAACATTGAAGATACAAATTTTTTCTTTAATAAAATCTGTTGTTCAGTAACATATCTTGAAATAAGATGAAGGTTGTACAATTTTCAAAAATGCAAGTAATAAAATGTAAGAAGGAAAAATGTAAATAATTTTAGCGTAATTTTGTCGGAAATATAGACGATTTTCAAAGAATCATATCTCATAAGCTGCTCAAAATTTTACTTTAAATATTTTCCTCGTATAGAATATGAAGAAAGGTAGTGCTGGTCCCACTTTCGGCAAACTCCCTGTGTTTGCGAAAATTATAAAAAATTAACATTGCAAAAGTACATTATTGAAATCAGAGATATTTTGTAAAATGAAGTCTGTTTTAAACTATTAGATCTTTAAGAAAGGTCAGGTACAATGTTTTGAAAAAAAGCGAGTAGTTTGTGTGTTCTTGACGTGTGTGCTCTTCAAGTTGACGTTCTTACAAGGTATGAAAAAAGCAAAAATTGGTTCCTACTTTCTCCTTAAAAGTTTTCCACGGATAGAGTAAAGGACGCTTAAAAAAGGGCCAGGTGTAATTTTCGTTGAACTCCCTGAATTTTCGAAACATTCATCTGTTAAAAATAAAGCGAGAAATAATGTGCTCTTGTGCGCTAGTATTACTTACACTTTTTATTTTATTCACTTACTAGATTATGATCTTTAGCTCTTTGGAAATGTAGTTATGACATTTCCAAAGCGCTAAAGGTCGCCATCTAAATATTAAGCTAAAATTATTATTTCATGAAAATACATTATACAAATTGCGATGGTCGAAGATCAAACACGCGAATAAATTATAACGCTGCTTTAATAATCATCCAAAATGCGGATTTGGTGAATATTATCGGTAATCCCGGCTTATGTAATAAAACGTACGACAAAATGTTTACATAAAATCTGGTGTTAAGTAGGTTAATTACCGAGTGAGTGAATAATATATTCGTGAACAATATTATGTTTGTAAAAGGCAGGCCTCAAAATGATTTAATTTCTGACATTGTTCTGTAATTTGTTTGTTGTCCGTTGTTAGAAATTACAACGCTCAGAAATCACACTAATCTGAAAATGTCTGTCACTGCGTAAGCTGTAGGATTAGAAGAGTAGAATGAAACCTGAAATTCAATATAGAAATGTATTGGTTAGAAAAACTAAAAATAAATAAATTAATTTTCAATCAATTTTAAACTTCTTAGCCCTTTCATCGTGCAGTGTCTAGAAACTACAACATGGAAGTATTAGAAAATATACTTGCAATAAGCTAAAGAATATGGTAATGTTAGATTGCGCCTTGTTTAATAACACGTACATTAGTAAGTTAAACACGAAAAGACAATATAAATCTGACAATACAATTTACACCTGAAATCTACAAATACACACATGAAATCAAAATCGTAATCCCCATGGATCGTAACGAGGGTTGGGTGAACTTTCCCCAGCTCCCCAAAACTCATCTTCATAAGACAAACTATAAAAACCTTTCTGAAAGCCATAAATACTAAATTAAATGATTTAAAGATTATTTTAATTATTTCAAATTAAATTACAATATTCATAATTTCATGAATTAAGATACATTCATTAGAACTCAACATTATTTGCAAGTACAGTCAAATACAGGCGAAAATCGAGTACGAAATAAAATAAGATGACATAAAATTTTGCCATAATAAAGTAATTGGAAAACTTCAATTTCACGCACATACACACTCACAAGCCCAGAATCAGAACGTAAATTTGCGTAGAGTGGAAACTTGTATGGAGACTCTACTAGAAGTAGGAATTGAAATTGTTTCAAATTTGTGTAAGAATTATATTGTTATTAACAGAACAAGTTTGTCTACTCGAGTTTCTTGCCAGAATCTGCACGTGAGTTCAGTCACTTCCAGTTTGGTTCTTCTACCATAAGAGCTCTGCCGAATCAAGGATTTTCTTCGAGTTTTCTAATATTTACTTCAGGAAACATTCTATTACATTGTACCGTTGTTTAGAGAAAACCTTTTTTTTTCAAATCTGGTCTTAAGCGATATAGATCGCGACATTTTAATCAACGTAAGTGACTAGTCAGGCTTTTAGCTCTTTTGATATCAAAAGAAGCAAAAGAGTATGAAACAAAAGATTTATAGTGGAATTGAAAGAAGCTTGAAATGTATATATGGTATAAAGAAGAAAGAAATTTCTTCTTTATACATTAAACTAAAATAAACATTTATAAAATCGTTACGTAACTTCAGAGTGTGGAAAAATCTTCAAAATGTTATTTAATTATTTAATATTTTTCGCACTATCTATATCTATCTACCTAGCGCTGTCTCTCTCTCTCTCTACATATATATATATATATATATATATATATATATATATATATATATATATATATATATATATCGTATTCAAATCACTAAGAATTGTGTAGAAATCAAACGTTCAAAATTGTATCTGGTCTACAAATTGCTTAAATCATTTTACAAACAATATAGGTCTCCAAATTTCGTTTAACAAGATGCAATAATCGATATTGCTAATAAGACTATTTGCAAGTTATGGAAACAAGATTTCGAAAACTTTTAAATGAGAAACAAATGAACTATTCATTCACAAACTGCAATCTTTGAACCGAACTCGTCATGTTTTCTCTTAGTAAATGTAGTAGTTGCTTCGCGTCTTCATGATTTACAGCAGCTGGTGCATCGTCTTCCGGAAACGTCTTCTAAGAACAGTTAGAAAGTTACTAGCTCTCTTACGTAACGAAACCTCGAGAACATGCACATTTGGCCGCATTAATAATGGATGAGCGAAATGAACTGAACTTTGTTTACAGAGGGTTATTATCGCCAGCATCGCGTAGTGACCCACTAAACTCCGGCAGAAACAATAAGAGGCGAACGCTTCCTTCTCAAAACGGATTCATAATGGCTTGTTCGAACGTCCCCTAACAAAAGATGTGGTGGATGACTTCGGATTGGTTGGTTGGTTTTTCGTGTTTCCGGGTGCGTCAACTGCTTCGGTCATTAGTCCCGTAAGTGTAGTGTATGTTTGTTCTCGGGAGATGGCAATGATCTTCTCCCGCTGGATGGCGAGATCCGGCGCCGACCTACCGTCGGCTAGTGGGGTTTCCCCCTAACCAGGACTCTCCCACCAGCAGGGCACCGCCCCAGCCGGAACAAGCTCTAAGCTCCCGACCTGTCTCCCGGAATATGCGGTAGTGTAGTGCATGTTAGTGTAACTGTGTGTGTAAGAAGAGAGGAGAGGACAAGGAAGAGGAAGGAAATATCGCGCGCGGTCCGTGGCCCGTTTGGTAGGGTACTGCTCTGGCATTCGCCTGATGTTGATCGGAGAAACCACGGAAAACTACCGATCAGAGCAGCCGGCGCTAGAATTCTCCTCCAGACAGCGACTGAATTCGACCTATCTGAAAAGCTAGTGTCGAAAATCCTGCCACCGTCAGGACTCCCGGCCAGAGGCGCTGCAGTGGCATCAGTTGATGCACTGAGCTACCGCTCCCGGTATGACTTCGGAGAGGGTGCTAAACCAACGAGAAACATAGTCAACCCAAATGCTTTGGCAAGCCCTATAAATTAAGTCAATTAGGGCGGCGTGTCATGCAGAGCAACATCTTAAGACTTCCGACGATCCGGCTGGAGAGTGGGAGAAAGCAAAAATGAAGTCTTTTGTGCGGAGCAAATTAACAGAACCAACGAGCGTGTCTGCAGCGAGCAGTCGTGCAGTTTGGCTGCAGCAATGAGGTCAGTTTCTGAGGAAGAAGAACCGATCCGAGATATTGCAAGAGAAACCGTGGAGCTGAGATGAAGATCAAGATCAGAGTGTAAAAGGTCTGGGAAACAACCAAATAAAATTTTGTAAAATAACCTACTGTATTTGTCATATTGTAACTTATTGAAACATACTTTGTAAAGACTTAACACACAGAAATACTTTGTAAATATATGTGACTCTGTATTACAACCTTGTGGTCGCTCAAGACCTAGTTGTTTATGCGACCTTTATAAATAAATTATATTAAAAAAAATATTAAGAGGTAAATGTCGACAGATAAAGGACAAATTCAAATACTGCTTCTAAATTGTTTCACTCAAATCGACTCTCGGTATATAATTATATTGTGATGATGTGATGATCTGATGACGCCCATTATTATGTGGCTCATAATATCCAGTTTTAGGACTTAGTTCTAGCGTATATGCCAGCATTCTGTATGTAAGAAGAAAAATTCATTTTAAGAATACACTAAATGAAATATTAGATTTAAAGATTATTCGGAACAAAAATAATTAAAGAGCATGTGAGTAGGGGAGAATGTAAATCATGAGCGATATTCCTCCTAGAGAGCACATTAAGTATTTAAAATGTCTTTCAAATTTATTGAACTTTTATATAGCGCCTTTTCTCTTTACTTTCAAACGAACTTACAGACATTGAATAATGAAAATACTTCGGACTTTTGTTGAAAAATAAAGTTGGAATCTTAGTTCATCAAGGTGAAGCATCTTGTATAAAACTTTAAAGTTCTCTTTCCGTCTCTGTAGTCGCAGAACGTGCTGTCATTTGGTTTCGAGTTACTTATCAAGCGCCGGCACCTAATAATCTGGCGGATTCGGTGGTGTAACAGCGTACTGAACTGTTATACTCAAGTTTGCGGGTACAAATCCGATCAAAACCTTGGATTTTTAAGGGCGAAAGAATCCTTCGTACACTACCTTCGGAGGAGAAATAAAACCGGCTGTCCCATGTAGTAGATTTACTGCATGTAAAAGATCCTCAAGCGTAAAAGAAGCCTCTGAACTAAATTCAAAATCGTTATTTCGTCGCCCAATAATACTTCCTTCCTAAAATTTGCGTGGTCAGACGGAAGAGCGAGCCTCATGGCCCGAGTCTCTCCACGTAAAATAAGGCATTAACTAACTAATAAAAACACTCGCATCGCATGACGCGCATTCTGAGTCACAAGAGACTTTCTTCGAAGCAGCTGGCGCCAACAGTTACATGCGTTCACTGAAAAGATTGAGGAATCCATGAAGGATGTCCGGCTGTTTTGATTCGCTGCTAAAAGCACTGAACAAAGTTTTCTGTTTCTCTTTCTGCAACACCGGATTTGGCGACTCAGTGTATCAATTTGTTACTGCAGTGCCTCTGATCGAAAGGTTCTAGGGTACGAGGTACAACGGAGGTTCCTCTAGTGGAAAGTACATCAGACACAAATATCATAACACGTTATTAATTGCAAGATTCTTACAGTGGGATTTATCATGTTTATTGTGGAAGGTTTCCATAGGGGAAAATGCATAAGCAAACATATTAACATTCATTACCATGAGTTAGTAAACAGACAACGGTTGGTTACAGGAAAGGTGGCGTCCGTTGGAAGACTTCGTGGGGATTGATTGATTATTTAGTGATTTCGAGAGCGTCAACTACTGCGGTCATTAGTCCCGTAAGTGTAGCGAATGTTTTTCATCGGAAGGTGGCGGTGATCATTCTCCACTGAATGGCGAGATCCAGCGCCGACCTACCATCTACTAGCGTGGTTTTCCTCAACCAGGTATCTCCCATTAGTGGGGCACCGCCCCAGCCGGGATAGGTTGTAAGTTCCTTACCGGTCTCCCGGCATGTGAGATAGTGTAGTCCGGTCGTGGCCCGTTTGTTAGGGTACTACTCCGGCATGCGCCTGGTGTTGATCGGAGAAACCACGGAAAACTACCGATCAGAGCAGCCAGCCGCTAGAATTCTCCCCCAGACAGCGACTGAATTCGACCTAGCTGACAAGCTAGTGTCAAAAAAAATCCTGACACCGTCGGGACTCGAACCTAGGACCTCCCGGTCACAGGCACTGCAGTGACATCAGTTGATGCACTGAGCTACTTCTCCAGGTACTTCTCGTGGATTTTTTGGTTGGTAGGTTAGTGATTCCGGGCGCGTCTACAGCTTAGTTCATTAGTCCCGTAAGTGTAGTGTATGCTTTTTCCGCGTGAGATGGCGGTGATCTTCCCCTGCCGGATGGCGAGATCCGGCGCCGACCTACCGTCAGCTAGCGGACTTCTTGTGGAGTTTTCTGGAGATGTGCAAGTGGGTGCGTGACACAACTCGTGTGTGGGTCCTGTAAGGAAGACGGTGTAGCCTGTCGCGGGGCGGAAGTGCGTGGTGTGCGCTAGGCGTGACGCCGGCACCAGCTGCCGCCCCTGGTGCCGTTCGCCCGCCCCTCTCCCGCCCCCCACACACAAGTCTGGACATCACTTGGCTGGTTCCCGCTGACGACTCCATTGTGCGGGCCACAACAGACGACCCGTTGCGGCGGGCGCTTCAGCTTTTTTGCTTCTGGGAGGCGAGTTTCAATTCCTGTAATAATGTTCAGCTCTTTTTTCAGCAGGTTTCCTCGGAATTTCTCACCGGCTGAGTGCAGCTCAGAGACAGCATTGCTACTGAATCGGCAATGGCACTGAATTAAAGGTTCTAGAGTTCGTATCCAGACGGTGGACGATTTTGGAAACCAGCTACCTCAAATTCAGCCGCTGTTTGGAGGAGAATTGTAGTGACGATGTACTTTAATCGATAATTTTTCGTGATTTCTCCTAGAAAAGAAAACAGACAAATGCCGGAGTAATACCCTAATAAACGGATCACGGACAACGCGCGATCTTTCTTTCTCCTTCGTTGTCCTCACCTCTCTCTTTACACACACACACACACACACACACACAAGAACTACACTACATTCTATTAAGGTAGAGCAGTCGGCATCTTCGAACTTGTCCCGTCAGGGGCGGTGACCCGCTGGGGGAGATACCTGGAGTAAAAAAAACTCAAGTTTCAAATGAAAATTAAACTATCCCACACGCTAACTCCTAATCCGATCTCGTATCTGTTCTGGCAGGGAATGGTGGGAGAAACAGACTTAGAAATATTGTTGCTATCCTTTTGTGAATTCCTGGCGGCGACTATGGAAACATAATCCATTTATAATGTTGAAAGCCAATGTGATACCAAAACACAAAACTCCCAGCAATACTGCCTACGTTGCGGATGAGCCAAAGGACAAGTTTCCAAGTTTCCGGGCGTAGGTAAACAAAAAACCAACGTCCTGCGCAAGTGGTTGGTGCGCCGCAGGTGGTCTGAAGTAACGCGTCTTCGCTTCGCTGGCCTCTGCCCGCCGCCGTCGCGTCTTTTGTGCCTCCACGCCCCTCCTCCGGCCCGTCTTCGCCCCGCCCCATCCGTCGCCGGCGCTTCCGCTGGAGGCCGCGGCGGCGGCGCGCGCGGGAAAAGCCCGGCGCCCTCTGTGCGAGGGGGGCCAGGCCGATTATTTGGGGCGGCGGGCCATATCACCGCCTACGGACGCGCATCCATCTGCCCGTTCACTCGTCCGCCCGCCTACCCGCCCGCAAGTCAGGCCCTTCCTACCGTCCGTCCGTCCGTCCACCCGTCCGTCCGTCCGTCCACCCGCCCGTCCGTCCACCCGTCCGTCCGTCCACCCGTCCGTCCGTCCCTCCATCCGTCCCTCCATCCGTCCGTCCGTCCCTCCATCCGTCCGTCCGTCCCTCCATCCGTCCGTCCGTCCGTCCCTCCATCCGTCCGTCCGTCCCTCCATCCGTCCGTCCGTCCCTCCATCCGTCCGTCCGTCCCTCCATCCGTCCGTCCGTCCCTCTCTTATCCGTCCGTCACGTCGTCACCTGTCCGTCCACCTGTCCGTCCACCGTCCGTCCGTCCACCCGTCGTCCGTCCGTCCACCCGTCCGTCCGTCGTCCGTCCGTCCACCCGTCCGTCCGTCCGTCCACCCGTCCGTCCGTCCCCCGTCCACCCGTCCACCCGTCAAAACAACAGAACAGTTTTCAAACATCGAAATTGATATTAGGAAAAGGCGAATGAAATTCTTTGGTCATCTCAACAGACTACCGGAAAATCGACTGACAAAAAGGATACTAAATTATATAACGTCACTTAAAAATTCCACACCTTGGCTAGATGAAATTCGAAAGGACCTCAAAAACGCAAACATAAGACCAGCAGACATTTTAGAAAGAGACACCTGCAGACACAAAGTAGACAAATGGGAAGTTATGTCAGAGCAACCTAAACAAAAACAGTACAGACCAAAATGGTCAGAAGAATGTAAACGAGCCTTTTCGGAAAGAATGAAAGCCTATTGGATCAAGAAGAAGAACTCAAAGAAAAATTGATCGAGTTACTTGCTTAACGTCTTCCATTTCTGGGGAGAATTCGCCAATAATAATAATAATAATAATAATAATAATAATAATAATAATAATAATAATAATAATAATAATAATACACATACCAAGTTTCATAGTTTGTAGTTCTGATACGTTATCCTGACTCTTTGTGAAGAGAAAAATCTTAACTTTAGCGTTTCCATCGTTCTATTGAGCTCAGATTTTGCATATTTTAGTTCTGACGATTTTTACTCTCAATGCTAACATCCTTTCTCTATATTCTAAGTACACCTTTCCGGTTTCTCGTAGCCATTAATTATGCTGCCGCTTTTGTATTACAATTCTATATCAGGAGAAAGTTCCTTTTAAATTTCCTTCATACCTGCCTCTGAATGTTACTTCAGCGTTTTTATTTCTCTTTTACTTTTCAGTATTAAGTAAGATGTGATTAAAAAGAACAACTCTCATAATGTTACAAGAAATAGAGTTCACGAAGTCTACAAACGAACCATTTTGTCTTGAATGGGCCTATAAAGATTCCCTGAGTCTATGCAATAAACAAAGTGTTTTAATTCCCTGCGGATCATTGCGGAAAGAGTAAAAGGAGCAATTGTTTTGCAAATCTTTAGGAAACATCATCAAAGAAGTCTTTGAAGAATAATTTAAGGACTTTTGTTCTTATAACTTCGAGCAGCAAACGAAGTAAAGAGGCTTTGGACAAAGTGCTGTGGGGAAGGTCGTAACGTACTGTAATATTTCTTTCTCAAAACCTTCGAGCGCTCTGACTTTGAATAATGATGCTCCGATCTCGGCGACGTTTTGAAACATTTGCATAGGAAAGATAGAAGCTTCACTTTCCCAGTCATTCGAAATGAAACAAAGATGATCGTTTGAATTCCTATTAATTCTTATATTGACGTGGGCTTTCAGCTAGATGAACCGTTGTAAAAATATCGAATCTTCTTACATTGACTTTTCATGCATTAAAACCTTGGCGCTGAAGAACTCGAAAAACTTCATTATGTAGTTAATTAAATTTATATTGTTCACATATATATCAAAACTCAATTTAACATATTTTAATATAATTCATAATACATATGATGAATATTGTGAGATATTGGATGATAATTCAAAGACATCTTGTGTAATGTTCTATAGCGATCAATTCCTTTCTGAAAGATTGATCAATTTCTTACTTACTATACTTTTCATATTTAATTATTCGACAATGAAAACTATCAAAAATTGATTATACGTGATGATTAAGGTAAAATATTTACTTTTACCTATCTTCTTTTTAGGTATTTACTCAGAGTTAAATAAAAATAAATGCACGTTCAAATGGCTCACATAAAAGCATGACTTACTACCAATACATTTAAGCAGTATAAATCGCTCACCAGATTATTTCCCGTAACAAATTCAGTTCATTAGATTTTCTCTTATTTCTTCTAAGGGCTCGCGCAACCGCATCGATTACAACGTTTCTTGTAATCGATGTGTTTGCGCGTGCTCTTTAGTAAGGAATGCTCAAGTAGAAGAAATGTTTGAAATGTAATGAAAAGAAAGAATTAATAATAATAATAATAATAATAATAATAATAAACAAGTACACACCAACAACAATAATGGAAAATTCTGCTTGCAAGTTATACTGGGATAGAACCATAATTACAGACAAAACAATAGCACACAATCGGCCAGACATCACGTTAATTGATAAAACTAATAAAATCACCTACTTAATAGATATCGCAATCCCAAATACACACAACCTTCAGTCCTCCCACATGGAAAAGATTTCCAAGTATACTGAACTAGCAATAGAAATAAAACAGCTATGGAAAATGGAGAAAGTTTACACGGTACCCATCATTGTATCCACAAATGGAGTCATCCCAAAAACCTTGTATAATAGCCTACAACAGTTAAACCTGACAAAATCATTGTATATAGAATTACAAAAAGCTACAATCCTCAACACATGCAAAATAGTTAGGAAGTTTCTGGATAGCAGTGTGACTCACGCCTAATACATATATCCTACTCCAAAATCAAAATCGGAAAGAGCCTTCACTTGGCAAAAGCCCGTAAGGTCACTTCAATCCTGGGACAACATCCAGAGACATAATTGTATAATAATAATAATAATAATAATAATAATAATAATAATAATAATAATAATAATAATAATAATAATAATGTGTATGTGTTCTTTCAAAATCAATTTAAATTCTTAAAACTATTTTATTTTTGTTCAATATTCTCTACTAACTCCTGTGGGCATAAAATCAATCAAAAACGTATGATGCTTGCAAATGCAATGGGTTCAGCCGAATAAGAGGGTGAAAAGTGCCCCCAAACCAAATCGGTAATCACGATGCTCATATGAATGATTAAAAAATGCCGTAGATTCAAAAAATATCAGCCTCCTTGGGCAATCAGTTGCAGGCATACAGCGGAAGACGTTTTTCTCATGTTTTATTTTTTCTCAGCTTCTACTGCATGTATCCGGCTGAAACAAATTGCAGAGACGGAGACAAATAGTTGAATTTTGAGGTATTTTTGTTAACCAATTTTGACGCCAAATTCATATAGAAGAAATAAACTAATTTTTGAAATTGATTTTCGACCTGATAACATTGGACTACTGTTACAGGTTCATTTCACAAAATGTCTGTGAATTATCATCCTATGTCTCACAATATTCATCCTATGTATGTATATTTGACATCAAAACTGGTTGACAAAAATACATTAAAATTCAACTATTTTTTCCCGTCTCTGCAATTTTTTTCAGTGGGATACACGCAATGGAAGCTGAGAAAAAATAAAACATAAAAGCTAAAAAAATAAAACATGAAAAACAATTTTCTCGTATCACTGCAAAAGATTTTGGTTTGGGGGCACTTGGACCCATTGATTTGGGGCATTTTTCGCTGCCTCATTCGGCTAGCCTTTTTATCACGGACAAGTCATAATCGAATGTATAAAGTGAGTTCATATTTGTCTTGTGCGAAAGCGCCACTTTCTCCAAAGGCGACGGTTGCAAGGGCAACTAAAAGGGAATATTTTCGGTTTAATTGAAAATCACATGCAAGAAAGTCAAATTTTATGGTGAAATTACTTCAAAAACATTAATACATGGAATGTTGTTGTAATCCTCTTTTTAAACTCTATTTATTGCTAGAGAAAAACAAGTAGTTCTAATAAAATGTTGGTTAAACTTTTCGAAAACTAAAAATATTGCAGACAATTTCTCTACGGCATACTACTTGACCCATGATTTCAGATTATAGAGCGAAAACTGGATATCAATATCGTGTACTGTTTAGAAGTGTATTGTAATCTTATAATCAGAACTTGTACATAATAATGTCACTTAGACATGCTTTTGTTCTAAGAAAAAGGCTTTTGCGCGCTAGGTACATCTTCCCTTCACGCTGAAATCACCATCAGTTAATAATATTTTTTATTTTTTTATTTTTATTTAAGGTCGCTTTTTAACTACTTGATAATATATCGACCACTCTGATTTTTAACGTGGAAATAATTGTAAAGGGAACACATACGAACTTCCAAGAACATTCATGCCCAAGGAGGGATTCGAACTGGTGACCCTTCGAGCCCATGCATGTACGGCCCTTCAGCCCTCCCGTTTTCGGCTATGCAGACCGGTAGTTAATGACTGTCCCAGCATAAAACCGCGAAACGCTGTCATTTGTCAATTGTTTTATAAGGCAACCCGCTTGACGTGTAGGCGCTACATGCTTTCGTCTTCCCCGACTCCTGCAATTGTCATGCCGCACTAACGTTAGCGTAGACGAAAGAATAATAGCTTTCCTCTATGCTATTTGCTGGTGCGTAGAAGAGAAAAGGGGAGGGAAAGAGACGGATGAGAATTAGAAAGACCAGAAAGAGGAGAAGAAAGAAAAAAGAGAATAAAGAAAAGGAGGAAGAAAAGAAGAGGTAAAGCAAATTAGAAGAAGGAGTAGTTGTAGAAGAAGAAGAAGAAGAAGAAAAAGAAGAAGAAGAAGAAGAAGGAGGAGGAGGAGGAGGAGGAGAGTAATGAGAAGGAGTAGAAGAATAATAAAAAGAAGAAATGGTCGTGAGTTTCCACAAAATGCAAGAACCCTCAAAAAATCTTGTTTTTCATAAACGCTCCAGCGCCATTAAATTATTATAGATTTTAATAAATTTCAATTTGTTTAGACGTGTTCATTCACAACAAAAAATTGTACTTCCAGTATTGTCAAGCAGTGCCTCGGTAGCAAGTGGTTTCCCCTGCGTTCGGTTCAGTGAAGCCTTTCCGTAGCGGCGAACAAGGATTTGAACTCCGGCAACTCCTCGTTCGGATGACGACCTCGCCGAGGTTAGCGCCCGGGAGGGTGCGGTGTATCGCCCCACGGTGGGGGCGGTGGGGGCGGTGGGGGCGGTAGGGGCGGTGGGGGTGGGGGTGGCGGCGGCGGCGGCGTCTATTCTCGGGCGCCGACGTGTTCTGCGGGCGAGATTAATCTGCGGCGTATTTGTCGGCTGTCATACTCCTCCGAAGGGCTTCTCTCCTACCCGAGCAGCCGGCTGTTCGATCCGTAAGCTACTTAGTTCTCAATCAGACGGCGCGGCGCGGCGCGGCGAGGGGGGGGGGGGAGGGGGCAGGGCGGCAAGGAGGCACCGCATGTGCAACGCGACGGCGGCGGTGGGAGAAGGAGGAGGAGGAGAAGGTGGACAAAGCGAGTGTGATGGAAGATGAAGGAGGGTTAGTTCAATGGAAATGCCTGAGGAAGGAATATAAGAGGTGTTAGTTGACGAAAAAAACATGAGAAGGGGAGTAGAGAGGAAAGGTGAAATAATAAAGGAAAAGGTTTCAGAAAGAGAAATACAATGAAAGGAGAAGGTAAAGGTCATGTAAGGTAAATCACGTCATGAGTCTGAATGTCGGAGAGAGAATGAGAGACAGAGAGAAGGAGTGAGGAGGAGAGAGGAGTAGAGAGGAGAGAGAAGAAGAGAGGAGAGAAGAAGAAGAGAGGAGAGAAGAAGAAGAGAGGAGAGAGAAGAAGAAGAAGAGAGGAGAGAGATGAAGAGAGGAGAGAGATGAAGAGAGGAGAGAAGAAGAGAGGAGAAAGAAGAAGAGAGGAGAAAGAAGAAGAGAGGAGAGAGAAGAAGAGAGGAGAGAGATGAAGAGAGGAGAGAGATGAAGAGAGGAGAGAGATGAAGAGAGGAGAGACATGAAGAGAGGAGA